>VDFB02074334.1:0-18168 GCA_007258455.2 Sequoia sempervirens
ATTTTCATTTATCAACATTTTTACTCATGAAGGTAAAAGTAACTTAGTAACTATGAAATGGGGTGTAACAATTCTTCCTTTAGAATTTTAGAATTCATAATGTTAACATTCCCTAAGTGTTGAATTGTCATTTGGTATCCCTAAACTATGAATCCAATTATCCTTTTATTTTTATTTCCCAGTGATATGAATTTCTTCCTCCCATCCATCCAACATTCCCTTTCTCTAATTGTTTACTTGTGATCCTCCTTGGCATTCTAGTATGTGATTACCCAAAATCTTTCCCATTGAACTGACAAGATTTTCTTACATGCTCTATGTGTTGTTCAAGGCATGAGTTTTTGTAGACCACACTCATGAAGATTATTCCACATATCTCCATTGTACTTTAAAAGTTTCCATTAATGACTATTATTCAATGTAATTGACATGAACACTCCCTAAAATCCCACCAAAATGGCATTTGGGCCATCAGAGGAATATATACATATGTGAGGCCATGTGAAGAAAGCTAAAAATTGTAATGAAATAACTTTCACAATAGAAGAATATGATATGAAATATGTTGCAAATAAGTGATAATAATATGCCACTTTGAGGGGGATGCTTCCAATAGTCTGCAATAAGAACACAATACTCAATATGATGATCAAATAAGACTCACAACCTCCTATATATACCTATTTATGCCTAGGATATCACCTAGTCCGACTTAGATAATCCTATATAAACCCTAGGATGACCTAACTAACTAAATAATAATATAATAATGATAACATGACTTAATTAAAAGTTAAGATAGCCACAAGCTAACTATTCATAACACTATACTCACTATAGGGGTAGGGGCATAAAATTTCCCTCCTCTTTACAAAATCATTATCCTCAATGCTAATTTTTTATTTTTCTTCTTCTTCATCTCCTTTTCTACTTTTGTTTCTTATTCTACTACTTCTTGTTCTTGTTCTTGTTCTTGTTCTTCTTTCTCTTTCTCTTTCTCTTTCTCTTTCTCTTTCTCTTTCTCTTTCTCTTTCTCTTTCTCTTTCTCTTTCTCTTTCTCTTGTTCTACTTCTTGTTCTTGTTTTTATTTTTGTGGCAAGGCCTAGTTCACACTCCAATAGAAAAATATCCCAAAAGGCCTAGTTCACACTCCAATAGAAAAATATCCCAAAAAATAGGTGATTTTCAACCTTGAGTGAATTTTTTAAAAACCCTAATTTTAGAATAAATCACCTATTTCTACTTTAAATGATCTAAAATTTAGAATGTAGTCGCCTCTAGTATATCTTCCAAAACCCACTAAAAATAAAGAATCAATTCTACAAGGTTTAGGAGATATTGACCTTCCAAATAATTTGGGCTGAAACCCTAGAATTCTACAATAATTCTCTCAATTCTACTCAAATTCCTATGAAATCTATAGTGTATCTTCTTTAATATTTCCTTCAAAAACCATTTAAAAATTAGACAAAAATTCACCAAAATCTAGTATATATGGGTTTCACAAAATGACCTCCAAAATTGAAAAAATACCTTGTCATAAAGGTGCCAAGATCATGCTCTCATACCACTTGTAATGAAATAACTTGCACAATAGAAGAATACGATATGAAATATTCTAAAAATACTTGATAATAATATGCCACTTTGATGGGGCAACCTCCTAATCCACTTTGGGGGGCATACCTCCAATAGTCTTCAATAAGAACACAATACTCAACATGATGATCAAATAAGACTCACAACCTCCTATATATACCTATTTATGCCTAGGATATCACCTAGGTTGACTTAGATAATCCTATATAAGCCCTCGATTGACCTAACTAACTAAATAATAATATAATAATGATAACATGACTTAATTAGGAGTTAAGATAGCCACAAGCTGACTATTCATAACACTATACTAACTATGCCCCTACCCCAATAGTGAGTATAGTGCTATGAATAGTAATATGGTGGCTATCTTAACTCCTAACTAAGTCATGTTATCATTATTATATAATTATTTAGTTAGTTGGGCCATCCTAGGGCTTATATAGGATTATCTAAGTCATCCTAGGTGATATCCTAGGCATAAATAGGTATATATAGGAGGTTGCGAGTCTGATTTGATCATCATATTGTGAATTGTGTTCTCATTGGAGATATTTGGAGGTTTGAACCCTTGAAGTGGCTTGCTATTCTCAATTATTATAAAGAATTTGCAACATATTTCATATCATATTCTTATATTATGCAAGTTATTTCATTACAAAAATGGGTATGGAAACCTTAAATGAATCCAAACTACCCTCTAAACATGGAAATGACATTTTGTTTTCCTCAAGTTGCCAATGGATATTTTAAGGTGAGATCATGTGGAATATCTTCATGAGTAGAAAAAACCATGCCTTAAGGGTTTTAGAGCATGTAACCTAAATAATATAAATAGGAGAATGAAAAGGCAACAAGATATGTTCATTGAGCCAATTTCTTGATTGTACATGTCTCAAGTTGATTCTATGGCATCAAGTGATGCAAACTTGGTCTATAATGGGACATGATACATTTTTAAACCATAGGAAGGGTATTAAAGGAATATGATACATGTAAATGGTGTGTCTCCATGTTTGTTTGTAATTATTCAAGGGGTATTCAAACCTATTTGTGGATCCTCTCTTTCCATATTTGCTAGTATGAATGTAGCATGGTTTAGATGAATGCATGGAAAATTTTAATTCATCAAAAAAATATGATGGTCTCTGCTTTGATCCATATGGGTTCTTGTAGTCTTGACATGGATTATAAAGTATATCCATTTACATGAAATGGTATCTCTAATTTATATAAATATACACTCATTACATTTATGCTTTTTAGGTGTATCTCCCTCTTCCATTTATGGCATAACTCTTTTTATCAATAGAGTAGGCACTAATTCAATTTACAAAAATCCAAGAATCTTTTATTTGAATATAACTTTGTTCTTTTTAGATTAGGTTTTGAAAATATTTCATGATTCAATTATATAACTTGAGAATTATTCTCACTGGGCACAAATAATTGAGATTGTTAGAGAATTATGTCATGCATACATACACCTTGAACTTGTCTATAAAATGTTAAGTGGATTTTATTATGGTGATATAATACTATTTTCATCATAGGTGCATATGAAGGGATGTATTTATTAGCTTGATAAGAGGTTTTACAAGCACCTAATTAGTCTTTGACCTAGTGATAGATCTTGGGATCAAGCATGCAACATAGCCAATGTTTACTCTACAGTTTTCACCTAAGATTTAACCTATGAAGTGAATAATTCAATGTTTCCAAAAACATGAAAATAATTTTTTTCTTTTCCAATAACATAATTTTCATACTGCATAAAGATCTTCATATAACATTTGCATAATTGAAATATCAAAACCAAGCTTCAAGTAAATGAAACTCATCTTTTCAAATACAATTTATAAATAGAATTTATGATCATATATGCAATTTCATAATTTACAATAGATCAAGGTCAAGGTATCCTTACCTGGATTGTTTTTTCTATTTCACAAGTCTCGACATGCCGTCTGCAAGAGGGAGAGCATCACCCAAGCACTTTACCTCCAACCATAGACTAGTGATCCCCTATAGACCTTCCTAACTGGAAGTGTCCTTGCACTTCGATGAAGAGTTTGGTATGGGAATCCCAAGTATTTCCTATCTAAGTATCTAGTGTTGTGTCCTACATAACATGTACAATCATACAACTATAGACATTATATAACTATGCACGACTCTACTGAAAAGTTATGTAAACCTAGAGCACAGTGAATCGATAAAGTGTAAGCAATGACTATTACACTTTGGCCAAAGTTTGATAAATATAATCAATCTGATTTCTAAGGAAGTGGTTTCATAAGTTCACCCACCTCTAACTCAACTTGGAAATCCTACTGACCTATGGTTAACTCTTCTTTTGGTCTGACCCAAAGGACAACTAACTTAACAAAATCTCCTTCAATAGTGATGACCCACTAAAATTGATTTTTTGACCAAATAGATTTGAATCATTTATCTTGAATACCCTGTTACATACTTGTAACAATCTAGGTCTGACAACTACCTCTTATTCAAGTAATTACCAAGACACAAGGGAATAATCTATTCTCCTATTTTTAAGGTCTTTGAGTTTCTGGGAATGTAAGTCCTCCTCTCAAGATTAAACTACCATGCATAGGTAATAATATAGACTCTTGGTATAATATATAAGATGGTAACATTCAAAAGATAATAAATATGTATTCACTTCTATTACGTTTTCAGATCCTCTTATTCAAATGTAATAGAATCTTGTTCAAAAACATTATATGAAAGACACTATCATATTCCCATACTTAGCTTCTCTTCGCTACTTTAGTTTAACAAGCTGGTTGTTTTGGTTAAACATGAATTTAGAGAGAGTTTTAACCTTCCATTGAAGCTCTCTCTCTCAAATAAATAAATAAATAAATAAATACATACATACATACATACATACGTGTGTGTGTGTGTGTGTGTGTGTGGGTGTAGTATGTATGTATGTATGCATTAATTCAATTTCACATAATCAAATATGATTTAACAATGTATTAAAAAAGAAAACTACTTGATATACCCAATTGGTTTCCCTAGTTCTCATTATCTCTTTGCATTTTAAATTAGCACCATGCATAAATAAACAAGCTTTTCATACATACACTCATACTTTTCTAAACAACCATAATTTGCACATAACAATGGAAAAAGAAAACTCAGATAAATAAAGAGCTTTAATAAGAATTTGAAAGAGAAGGAAAGAGAATCATTATAATCATTCCTAAAATAAAATAGCTTGACTTGATTCTTGGAAATCCTTGCTTCAAATCTACACTATTAATTCAACTTTAAACCCATTGTCTTCTCAATTTCCAGCACTCAGTTCTGTTCTTGCACCTCTTCCTTGCTTCTTAACTATTAATCTACAACTATTGAACAATCTAACTTTAACACTAATAAACTAATCTCACTCTTTGATGTATTGAAATACAGATTTCAATTGCTCTTCTCACAAAGCTTAATTATTTTCTCAAACTCACGTATACGGCTAATCAAAGATTAAAAAACCAATCAACAACCAAACAAAGACCAACTGCTCTTTATTTATACTAAAAATAGTAAATTGCTAATAATAGAAATCATTTTAACTAAGGACTCGAATACCTCTCCAATCGTTGCCACCACTCAAAAACTCTGTCGAGTGTGAGATTTATACTGGTTGAATAGGCATTTAGAAATGTCATGACTTGTATTTTGAAAGAGTCAAACAATTCCAAAGCTTATATGTTAAGATGCAACACTTAATAATGTAGTTTCTAGTTTAAAACAGATAACCAAAACCAAGTTGACTTCAACTACTAATTTCCATGGCTACCTTGGGTGCAACAATACTTTGTTGTTTTTAAGTTTATTGTTGCTAAATAATTATCTTTTTATGGTACACTGGAAGTCAAGTAGATTCCAAACTCTTTACTTGACTTTTTTCCCAAGTTGTGGGCTACATCAAAATAGGAACATATGCCAAAATAACCTCCACTCATCACCTTCACGTGCTTGATAAAATAGTTTAGAAAGTGCAACATGTAGCCACTTCGTGGCATTGATATTGACTTGGTAAAAGAATATGATGGCGCCTATGTTGGAATCCACTCTTTACTCATTTAAATCTACCTTTTACTTGTATATATGTGGCATTATAGCCACTTCATATGGCTTACAAAATCACTTAAATATAATTTTATATAATTATATATATATCATTTAATTGATTGCACATACATTATGTATATGCATATGAGTATACATAGATATTATTATCTACGTATATTCATACCTACATACATACATATATATGCCCCATCATATATATATATATATATATATATATATATATATATTCATATATATTGTTAAAATATACCTTACATGTTATATATACTATGTACAAAGAGTTTTAGTATTTTAATTTAATTTAATTAAATGGTCAAGGAGGAACAAAGATGACAAAAGCATCACTTTCCCTAATGATTCACAAGCCCATCAACTTAGGTTCAAGACTTACCAATACGAAGCTTAGATTGACTCAACAAGGTTCCACTAACCTATGTAAGTGAGTGTGTGTGTTTACTCAAATAGAAATACTAGTGTTCCAATACCAATCTCTTCTCCTAGGTGATACTCTCCCTTTCCCGTTGGAGGGTTTGAACTTTCCTACATCCAAATTAGAGCAATATGTCTCTAGTTACTCGATAACATATATATCATATCCATAATATAGCTTAAGCATCATTAACGTATTTAAAAAGTAATTTCATCATATTGCACATTCATACATTTCATTCAACCATTGAATATCATCAAGACATAAGCTTGCATTAAAATCTTACTTATAAAGTTAAAAGTATTTAGTAAATTAACAATGGGGTGGAACATATCATCCCCTTAAGAATCACTGTCCTCGATGATTTATAGTATCAAAACATAAAATAATAATATGATTTTTTTTCTAAAAGTTTTAAAATATTGAACAATATAAGGAAATCTTTGCTTGATATCATGGTAATCCTCCCATGTAGTAGTCTTCTGCACACTGGTCCCACTAGACCTCGCATTGAAGGAACTCTCTATTACATAGGTGGAGCCTATGTGTTTTGAGCACTTTGAGAGGCTCGATCATTACCAATCTTGGGTCTTGTACCTGTAATGAATTCTAATCAATAATATGATTACAACTTAGTATATACTTTTTAAGGTATGACACATGAAATAAATTATGCATCCTAGCAAGAGTTGGCGATAAAGCAATTTTATACATGATTGGGTTGAATTCTTCAAGAACCTTGAAGGGACCTACATAACGTGGAGCCATTTTGGATGATTTTCCAAACTTAATAAAACACTTGTGAGGTTTAACTTTGAGAAAATAATTCTCCCCTACTAATAAAAATCTTCACACACACTTAGCATCTGCATAACTCTTTTTCCTATCATTTTCTTTCGCTAACCTTTTCTTTATCAAATTAAATTGTTCCTCCATTTCTGATAGCATCTCTAGACAAAGGCTAATCCTATATTCTAGCTTATACCAACTTATAGAAGTTTGGGAATTTCTTCCATATAACACTTCAAATGGAGCCATCTTGATAGCACAATGATAATATTTCTTTTATGCAAATTCTACCAGTGATAAATAATATTCCCACTTGTATTCCTAATCCATGCAATACATTCTTAGTAGGTCCTCCAATATTTGTGAACAATAGGAAAAGAGGGAGTGAGGTCACTTTTCTCCTATTATCATTCAATAATGTCCTAGGATTCCAAATTGGATTGACTATCAACCTCACAAGGTGAGTCAATTCTCAACAAGGAAGACCTAGGAGGGGGTTCTTTAAGCTTTTAGGGGTTCACTACCAAGAAAATACTTGGAAAATACAAATAAACATGCAACTCACAAAAACCTAATAATGCAAGCCAAACAAAGAATGCAAATGATGAAATTATACAACATGGAGTTAGGATATGTGTACCTGAGAAGTCTGGAAATGTTGTGATGATTCTGTAAATGCAAAGTAGCTGACAAAATATGATGTGGAGGAAAAAGATGCCCTTACTATTGTCTTAGTCCCATTTCTATTTTTGGGGTAGATGCAAAATCTTCAAATGTCAAAACTAGATCTTGAAGAATTTCTAAAAAATACCTCGAGGAGGACTAAGACATTGTAGGTGGCGACTTAGTCCCATCTAGAATCTTGGGAATCTCTGAATATGGTCTTGAGGCCTGATGTCTACACTTCCTTCTTCTTTGATCTCAGGTTCTAAAACTTCTAGATTTTGCCTCTAGGTGAGTTTCCATGAAGATGAAAACTTTGCAATGCAACTTTGTAACTTTTCACTTCAATTGATCTTCAAGTATTCAACCTAAATCTGCAATCACAAACACACAAGAGAGGAAAAAATTGATGATTGTTAGTAAATGGGGGTTTTCCTTGGTCAAACCCCTTATAGGAAATTAAACCAAATGATGAAAATGAAAATGAGTGAGGGAACCTTGTGTTTATACTTATCTATGCTTAATATCCTGAAATTACACCACACCAAGCTGACACATGAATTCATTAATTAAAGGAGGCTAAATCACACTAGAATTTGAAATTAAATCCCAAAAATACCTCATGGGGGACTAAGACGCCCTAGGTGGCATCTTAGTCCCGAGGCATGAAACTCGGGGCACAGACTCTAAAAAGGGACCTATTCAGGTTCTTTCAAAATTAGGGTCCCATGACCTTTGGGGAACAAAGACGCCCTAGGTGGCATCTTATTCCTAACCCAAAAATTAGGGACACTTAGACAAAATCATTAAATTATCATTTATCCATTAGAGAATTTCAGGATTAGCCAAAAAAAAAACTATAATTCATAGGGCTTGTCGATGAAAAATAGGACCAATTAAGACATAAATAGGGATAAATAAAGCAAGGAAGACCCAAACAAGTGTGAAAATGCAAGGGTATCCATTTTACTACACTACATTTAGCCCACACTTTAGTGAGAGGATGAAATTTCTTCAAACTCACACTAAAGTAGCCAACCATGCAATCAAGAGGGGTTCCAATGTACAAATGTTAGTAAGATAGGATTACAATAACCAAGAGGGATGATGAATCCCCCAAGATCAAGATCCTATGGAAAACCAACATAGGAACAAAGGAGCATCCATGCAAATAATATATGAAGCCATAACCAGATCGCAAACATACACCATCAAAGATAGAAAAAGAAAAAGGAAAAATGCAACACATCAAGCTTTGACTGGCCATCCAACGCATTGTGGACCAAGTCTAAGCAGTTTGTCCAAAATGTTTTACAAGTGGAACACATTGTCCACTATGAAAACAAAGCACATGCTCACAAGGGATAGTGAAGCTAGGTGTCCACTAGGTGAGCCCCACGAGGTCCATATCAAAGTCATACCTCCATGACTCTAATAAGGACAAAAATGAAAAATGCACACTCACAAGGGCTAGTGAAGCTAGGTGTTCACTAGGTGATCCCTAGTGGACCATATCAAAGCCATACCTCCATGAATTTAATAAGGTACAAAAGGAAAAATGCAACAAGAGAGAGGGATTCTCAAAGGGATTTTGCTTAGTTCTTGCAAGGTCTCTTCTTAGGGAACATTGTGCCTAATGTCTCCAAGAGAGGACAAATGCAAGGTCTCATCTTAGGGAACTTTGTATTTAATGTTTCCAAGAGAGAAAAAGTGCAAGGAAATATCACACAATTGGAGCAAATAAAACCCAATGACATCACCAAGAAAGGAACACATCACAGGAATAAAGAAAATTTCAGAATGAGACATGAGTGTCGATGTATGCCCCCACTTTAAAGCAGTTGCTAACACCATTGTTGTGAGCGATTGCTTTAATGTAGAAGAAGACATGAGAGCTTATTTAGAAATCCCTATGCCAAGTCATATGTTTTTGATAAGCTACATCATGCAATAGGATGGAAGGGTTTCCCCCAAAACTCAATACATCACATGCGAGCCAACTTAAGGCATGTCATCCACATCCCAAGATTGCTCTTACATATACATGGAAGGCGGTCAAATAGCCAAAAGAGGCAATGATAGGTGACATACGAGGACAAGGATACCTAACCCCTTGCCCCCACTTAGTGCAAGATAAGGATGAGCCAAAATAATTGATGAGAAACATGCTAGAGGGAAACCCAATATCAATTAGAGGAATTAGGTGCCCCCACATAAGGAAGAGCACCAAACTCCTTAAGATGTTGAATTTTACTACTCAAAGCCCTACATTCATTAGTAGAATGACCATGAACTCTATGATATTCACAAAATGAGGTCTTGTAATAAAATTTCTTTCATGTTCTTGGAGGAAGGGATATCAAACAATCTTGGATGAGTCTCAACAAGATACTTTCTTGATCAAAAGTAGAGGATGTTTTGTTATTATGCAACAAAGGTATCTTTTGTTTAGGAGATGGTGCCACACCTAAAAAAGACTCTTTAGATTGAGAGATTTTGTACTCTTCTTTAAAGGAAGGTGTAGAATATAAAGAATTTGAATCATTAGTGTTTTGTGAGATGGCATTGACATTAAGTGAAATTTTTTTGTTTGTTTCATTTCTTAAAAAGGATAACAATCAAGACCACTAGTGTCTATCAATCAGGATGCACTATTGTTAAAGTCGGTTTAGGAGAATCTTTTGTGATAGTGTTGATATTAAGTGAAGGCTTGTTTGTGCCTTTCGAAGGACAATAACCAAGACCACTAGTATTTTCTTACGTGTGAGGCTCTATAGGGACACAGATACCTTGTTCTCTAGCACCACATCCTTTTCCACCATAACCAAGTTTTTTCATCATTTAATAACCTCTTCCATAAAGATTCTTCATCTCTTTTGGATTTGGTGGTTTCTTATAATTAAGTTCATCAAAGTTTGTTGTATAATTTGTTTTGTCTAAAGCGGTTGAGGTGGATGCTTTTGAAGGTTCGTTAGAGTTTTATGTTGACATTACTGCTTTTTCTTTTCCATGTTTCTTTATTATGATCTTCGGTCGCCCATCAAAGCGAAGTGTGAAATCCAAGGAACCCCAATCATCTTCTAATAGCTTCGTAACTTCCTCAATATGTTTTTATTTATCTTTTTGTTGCACGAGTTCCACTTGTGTAGTTGGTGTTAATGTTACCAAAGGATTCTCCTTATTTTTCTCAATGTTCAGCCAACTATATGGTTTAGGATTGGCTTCAACTGTGTATACTTTGTTATTGTAAATATACTTCATTTTATGATGAAGAGTAGAAGGCACCCCATTCATTGCATGAATCCATGATCTACCTAAAAGGATATTGTATGAAAGATCATGAGGCATAGCATGGATCAGTGTTTGTAATGTGGCCTTTCCAACTTTAATAGGTAAAGTGATCACTCCAAGCAGTTTTTTTTGCATGTTATCAAAGCCATGAATAGATAAAGAGGTGGGTAGTATTTTTGATTTATCAACACCAATATTATCCAAAAGGTTCACACTACACAAATTTAAGGTAGAGCCATTGTCAACAAGGTCTCACTTTATCCCTGTGCTATTGTATTGAGCTATAATCATGAAAGAATCACATTGTTTTTTCACTTCAAAAGGAGGGAGTTCACTTTGGTGGAAAAAAATGTCAAAATTTATTCCTTGAATCATGGCTGCTATGTCATTCAGTTTCACATTAGAAGAGATAGGAACTTGTTGTAAGGCATTTTGAATCATAGTGTGATATTTAGGTGAATTCTAAATCAAGTCCCAAAGGGATATCTTTGCGGGAGTATTCTTAAGATGTTCAACAAGATCATACTCCTTTCCTCTTTGTGAAGGAAAATGAGGGGAATTAGGCAATGGTAGGGATGTTGAAGGAGTTTGTCTTGGTTGTGTATTTTTCCTAGTTTTGTATGTATGACCAATGGTATTGTAACTCGGTTGTTTCAAAACATTATTCTTAGGTGGTTCAAGGATAAGGACAGGTTTGTTTTGAACTTGTGGTTTGTGAGAGGGTGGATGAATGATATGTTTAGGCTCGGGAGAGTACTCCAAGGGGTATCTAATGTGCATAGCCTTAGAATATTTATCCTTATTTTCATGATATCTTAGTGAAGGGGAGTCTAATGTTACTTCATCATCTTCATCTAAGGAATTACTATTTTCAATGTTCTCATATTCTTCCACTGTTATATCTTTCCTAGTAGGAGATTTTTTAGGAGAACTACAAATCAAATGTTCTTGACATCCAAGGGTTGGTTCTTCTAAAATGGCTTCATCACATGTAAGGGATTTATCAATGGTTGAATTTTCTTGCTCCTCAATAGTGGAGATATTAGGAGAAAGATCTATTTGATTGTTATGATTGTTCATGAATTTATCTTTTTTATCTAAGGTCTCATTCTCTTGTGCTATACCTCTACCTTAGTAGGAGATCTTGTAAGATGTTCATCACATTCCATGGTTAGATTTTGTAAAGTAGCTTTATCACAAGTAAGGGAGGCATCAATAAAAGGAAAACTATGATTACCAAATAGATCATTCCAAATGGTAGGAGCATTAGGGAAGGGAGGAACAAGATTCTCATAAATCTCGATAGGTGCATCTTCTAATACCAACCTATCCTCTTTGTATCAAGGGGGGATATTAGGAGAAGGATAATTATGGTTATCTATGGTATCATCCTCTTTCACTAAAACATTCTCACAAGCAAGGGAAGAATGAAGACTAGGTAAGGTGATGTTTAGAAATGTTTTTATGATCTCATCTTCTTGTTTTCTAATATCTTCCAAAGGGGGAAGAGCATAGGGAAAATCAAGACTCTCAATGCTTGTATCTTGTTTCACCAAGTTACCTTCATCACTAATAGGAGAGGTATTAGGAAAAGAAAAATTATGATTGTTATGATTGTCTACACGACCATCCTCACCAATGGGCAATTTAATACTAAGGATTGTGTCAATGGTTTCATGAAAGATAGTAGAAGGATGACAACATGTTTCTTAATGACGTCATTGGTGTATTCATATTGAACTCATAAGAGGGATGTTGTATTTATGCAATCCATTTTTAACCATATCAAAGCCATGTGTCTTGAAAGAAAACATGCTATCATGGAAAAGTAAAGAAAGTACAATGCAAGTGAAATGTTTAAATGCAATGTTTAGATTTGAAACAAAGTAATTTTCTGATTACACTATGCAACAACCTAAAAGATGAAATGTTGTGAATGAAAATTTGAATGAAGCAATGAAATGAAGCACATTAATCTACATTTAGGAAAATGTATGGAACAAGAATTCAACCCACTAAAATAGATAACCAATGGCAGCAATCAGAAGCACAAAAAAGTAGTTTCAAGTCCTAAAAAACTAAAAAGTCAAAGTCAACAGGGACTAAGATGCCAGTAAGGGTGTCTTGGTCCTACTGGTAAAATTATGAAGTTCTAGGGGCCAAAACAAGTAGCAAACAATAGAGACAAGATTATGAGCCAAAAACCCTGAGAGGGACTAAGACACCAGGAAGGGAGTTTTTGTTTTAGTAGAGGTATTTGTCAGAAATAATAACAAATTCTAAGTTGTTAACAATGTTCCTAGGTTGCCTATCTAGGGGCCTAATGTTTAGAAATAAAAAAGTGGGTAAATGAATGCAAAAAAAAGTGACTAGTGGCAAGAAATTGGATGAAAATTTGAATGACTTTGTTTAATTTTGAATACAATAACAATGTTCCTAAATGCAATTAAGATGATGAACAATGCACTTTTTCATTTTTCAATGAAATAAAATGATGCAAGAAAGTAAAAATGCAACCTAAATGAACTTTCACTAATGCAAATATGAGAAACTATAGATGCACTTCACTAAATATGAGAAACCCTAGATGCAATTTCACTAAATATGAGAAATCCTAGATGCAATTTCACTAATGAAAAATGCAATACAAGAATGATTGTTGTTGGCCTCCTACAATGATTTAATAACTAAGCCTTTACAACCATGATTCAGAGATTGGAAATCTAACTTGAATAGCTATTTCAATCATCATGAAGGTGCATTTAACTTGTCAATCTAGGGACGCAAACTTGAAATGGGCCAACACAGTATGTGCACTAGGAACTCAAAGTAGCCATTTTCATTTTATAGCTAAGAAAGACACAATGTTGAAAGTAAATTGCTTGGAAAGGAATAACATAAATGTTGAACATCAACCAACAACTATACTAGGCTGAAATGCATGACATGAATGAAAATATGAGCAAACAAACATGAAAGTACTCTGTCTACTTTAGCTGCAGGAACAGTCACAAAATGGAATTTTAGTGGTTGTAGGAATACCCAGTGCCAACTTCTTAACTAGTTATTGAACAAAAAAAAATAGATAAACTAAATTAAACTAAAGTAAAAATTTCTCACCAAGTGGGCCTCCTTGGATGAGTATCCTCTAAAACTAATGCAAACTTAGATACTCAAACTTAGAACTTCATTTTATTCACTAAAAATCATGAGTACAAAAGAGTAGCATAACTATATTGCTGGAAACTAAGAATGCTAATACATCATCAGATCATGCAACCTCTTGAGAAGGGGCTTCTGACTCTTATTTATACTACCAAATAAGCAAGGTGATCAACTCCACAAACTAGGAGGATGCCATTTAGGGAAAACAGAGAAAGGTGGAAAGGTCATTACGCTTGCATGGAATCTAGTTAGGTATGCATGTCCAAACATAGATTTAGCACTACAGTAATGCCCAGATTTTCTCAATAGCATTAAAGACCAATACAAGGTAGTTACATTCAATTTGCGTGGGGAATCTCCTACCGTTGACCTCCATTTGACCTTTGAATGGTTCCCCTATTGGACGTTATGGTGCATGACTAGCTAGCGGTTTATTTCTCAATTTGGTATCATCAAATTATATCTACATGGCAATGTTAGTATGCACAATAATTGTATATCTATAACCACCTTAAATAAAATTCATTAACCACATGAAAAATTAATATAGATAGTTCATATAATATTCAAATGTCATTAAATATTTGTAGAAATAAGATTAAGCCAGATGTCTATGGTTTGAGGAAATATTATGAAAACATGAACATTCAACATCAAGGTCCATGACAACTTTAGAAAAAAAATCATAAGCTCTACCTAAAATTAAACTGTAAAATAGACTCATCACTCCCCCCAACCTAAGGTTTTGCTGGTCCTCTAGCAGGGGAAGGGTTGTTCTTTTGCTTGGTCAATGCTCTGAAATTTGCAAATAACAACTATCCAACATCAGTGTTTGTTGAGCATGAATCAGGTTCCCAATAGAATCCTCCCAGTCTATCAAATCTACTACATCTTTGTCTCTCTGCAACAATATCGTAGTGGTAGGACCTGAAGTTTGGCACATGCCACATTAGTATAGGTGGCTGAAAATTTAAGGGAAGCTAGAATTGCTCCTTTTTTCTCCCAATCTATATATACCTATCAATCATTTTTAGTGTTGCAACATAGTTCTAGATGGAATGAGGCTCAACCTATTTTAGCTCATTAGTTAGGTTGTTCCATCTTTGTGATAGGTATCCCCTCACAATTTCCTCTTTTGCTACTATCTTCACCTCATATTCACTATAAACTACTTCAATCCAAGGCATAATCCTACTGCCATAGCTAGGTATGAAAAGAATTATGTGCCATTCCCTGTAAATCTCCCTTGGGTTTCTTGATTCAACCTTGATGGGTAGGGGGATGTTAGATTTCATTTGCCTATAAGCATTGTATTGTTGCCCCCAACTAATCTCATTTTGTACCCAAGACATGAATTCCCTTAATTGGACGTCCCCAATGTACAACAATGGTTTCCAATCATGGTCTTGAGTCACTACATAGTTATGAAAATAAAACTCACACAACAAATTCTTCATTTTAGGGGAGGCAATTTGATAAGCATTGAAAAAAAATAGGAGTCTCAATGGAAGGGTTCAAACCTAAGACAATATTTGATAGCCTAAAAGAGAGATATTTCTCCTTTAGATGCAAAGCATAGACCCTTGGAGGAGTCCTACATTCCAAAATCTATGGTACTAAGGTCACAATATTGTCCACTTTCTCCTTCAGAGCAACAATTTCCTCATTGTTTTCTTCAATGACTTCATCTCTCTTTTGAATTTCCTTTTTCAGCCTTTGTTTCTCCTCTTTCCATTCCTCCTCGCTCCTTTGTATCTCTTTCAATAAGTGCAAAATTGATGTGTGTATAGTGAAATCAGGAGGGTTATGAATTCCTACCAATATTTTTGATGATGCTTGCTCTCCATATAGTACCAGTTGCAAGGATTTAGGTTGTTCAGTTGACTCTGGATGTAGGGGTACTATTTGTTCTCCCAATTCTTGTTGTAGAGCCTCTTGTTCTTGTTCTTTTTGTTGTTGTAGGAAATCCTACTCTTGTTCTCGTTTTTGCTGCAAGAACTCCTAATTTTCCTCATACTCTTGATTTTCAACTTGTTCTGCAATGTCAGCAAGATTGACCAGTGTTATGTTTGCTTCTCTCTCAAATATGTCCTCTTCCTCTACATTCACCTTCCCCATTGGAGCTTCTATGTCCCCCCATGATGTTTCTCTAAACTTCGGGCTTTCCTGTGGAGGCATATCAAAGGATGGCCTAGTTGGTCTTGATTTTCTCGGAGGGCTTTCACATTTTTCTCTGGTTGCAGGATGAATAGTGTCAACCTTTCTCTTCTTAGAGCTTGGTACCTATTTCTCTATTTGCTTCTTTTTAGCTTTCCCTTTCCTTATTTCTTCTTCTTTCTTTTGTGCCCTAGTTCTCATTAGGGTGTAAAGGGGAACATAATCATTACAATTTGATGAAGAATTTTCTTTTTTTGAGTGTTGTGTTTTAGAAGAACTAATATCTATGGTTTGTTTTGCTATAGGAGGGTTCACACTTGAGCCTGTGCTAGAGGTTGAAGCACGAATAGTGGGTTCAACCATGCTCAATCTTCTACTAGACCTATGAGGTTGAGGTAAAACCCTAGGTTGCAAGTGCTCAAGTATAATTCGATCAATTTTTATGAATTTTTCCTAGGTCATTCTAGACATATCATGCATAGACTTTTCAACTAGCAATTTATTTAGAAAATGGTGGGAAATAGAATTGTCCCTACCTTTTTGAGTCTTGGTTTCCATGATTGAAAGAAGGTTGTATAGCACATTCAACACATTCATCCCCCTCCTGTGCCTCATGTGATTCAAAAGTTTGAAGTACACAGAATGTAGGTTCGACAGGAAACCTTCACAGATGAAGTATCTTATAATATAAACAACTATATGTTTCCATGGCTTGGGCAGAGAGGTTCTTTTTGCACCTTGTTTGTCCACATTGATTGGAGGGTCACTATGCTATGTAAATTCAGCCCTAGCTAACCTGGCGTCTCTGGTGGTAGGGTAGTGTTCACCGTCGACAGGTAACCCTATAACTTCTATAATCCTTTCCTTAGTCTTCATGAATTCCAACCCTTTTACTATGGCTTTTCCTTCAGGAAATGTCTGGGCGAATTCTAGTGCAATGTCTTCATCAAAACCATCCAGCTTCATGAAGTAGTTAACCACCCACAATTTCTAAATTCAATCAGGTAGGGTGCATCCTGCAGTAAAACATCATACACTGTGGGTTCATTTCAAATTAACCCACCTCCCATTATCCGCAATCAAACTATCACTCTGTAAAGTTTCCTTCATGCAATTCTTGTCTAAAAGCCAAATTCACCTTCCTACAATAATTGCTAAATTTCCATTGCCAATGCCAACTGAATTTTCCCTTTTTGTTTTACCTTTTCTTTCAACTCAAGATTATGACAGGATCAATAATGGCAAGGAAGGAGTAATAAAGGAAAGTTATGATGGAGAGAAAGGGCAGTGATAGTTGGTGTCACCTCACACATGCGAGCCATCATTCACTTTCAGTTCCAAATTGAAACTCCGAATTTAAGTGGTGATGTAGACCGGCATGGACTAACATGTGGGAAGAATATTCACATCTTTTTCCTCCCCCCCAACCTAAATTTGATCATTTTTCCTCACATGCGAGGTGATAATAATGATTTGACAGAGGCAGGGAATAATGGCATGTTATGGTGAACATCCATATTAATGTACAACAATTAAATGAATGCACTAAAAGATAATTAAGATATAGCAATTAATGTGCACATACTTGAATGTGTGGAGGATTTTTTGCAAAGATTATGGAGAAAGTACTGTTTTCCTTTTTAGGAAATAAGTTGAGCAATTAATGAAAATGAAGTGGATTGAGGTGAGGTGGAATGAAGTGATGGAGAGAAAGGTGGTGATGGATGGGTGAATGGGTGGATGGGTGAAGAAAGGGACTTCCACAAAAGTGGAATTTTTTATTATGACAAGTACATACCTTAATTAGCCAAAAGGAGGGACACTAGGTCCACTTCCTTTGGCTACAGGAAGCTCGGGTGTTGCAAGTTGAGTGAATTGTTGCAAGAACTCTTCTTTGGAAGCTGGCTTGTGGTATAATATGAGGCAATGACCATTGATAAGCAACTTGA
>VDFB02074335.1:0-14759 GCA_007258455.2 Sequoia sempervirens
AGCTATTTGGCCCTGCCAGGTGTCCGGGATTCCCTCTGCGGGTTTCCCTGCTGGAACCGCCGTGCTGGGCGGCATATACTGGGGGTCCTTCTGGACCTCGGGTTCTGAAACCCTGACCACCATCTAAAACTTGTTGAAAATCTTCTGGCGGCGTTCTGCCATCCGGACCACGAACCCCGGAGTTCCGCTTTCGGGGTTCCATCCATTTTTCGTCGTCCGCGATGGCGGACTCCCTGTGGTGTCCCACCTCCCGGGTCCCACCAACCTTTTCGGTGATTGACACTCTTCAAATTTACCTATCTGCTGTGGGGCATTCTGAGCCCGACCGTCCAGAATTTTGTCTCCAGAATTTCGTGACGGTTCCGCCGTCCCTGACGGTGAATCCTTGGAAAAATCCTGCCCTCCGGGCCCCGAGCCACTCCCCACCACCACCGATCAACCAAGTAAAAACTTAAAATGGCCATTGTGTTGCGCCTCCCTGGCCGCCGGGTCCCGGCTTTCCCGCCACTGTCACTGACCTATTTTCAAATCCACCAACTTTTTGCCAGCCGTACCTATAATATATGCGATCATTCATGGTGGTTGAGGGTATAAAATGCCCACTCCGACCAGTCATTTTCATCAAACAGGATTGTAGCGAATTGGACCAACTTCCATTTGGAGCCCACCGTCTTTGGCATCGTCTCGACCATTGCCCTCAGCATCATTCTATCAATCGTCGGTGGATCCCACATCTCGCCACATAGCGTGTTTGAGGTAGGCCATCCATTTTCCCTCCCAAGTGTCATTTTCATGATTTTGAAAGATTTAAATCAATTAACAAATTGTTAGGAGGGTATAAAATGGTAGAACATGTAATTGTGCACCAAACCCATGTGTTAGAAAATTGACAAAGCTCCTAGAAATGACCTCCTCGCTGATCCAGAGTTTCTCCCTACCACAGTCATTCTTCGCGCAGGGAAAACATCCGCCTCGGGCCTGAGACCCTCCTTCACCGTCAGATTAATAAACCTTCAACACCTGCCAATGACGAGGTCACCTTCTGGGCCTGGTTCATCAGACTTCTCCTTTCGGAGTTCCGCTTGCATTCGGCCGTTTGAAACTACAAAATCCTACCTAACTCCCTGCCACTGGACCCCAACGATCCCCTCGCCAAAGAACTTCGAACTAATCATGTGTCATTTTGTTCTCTCAGGCCCGGGACCCCAGAGTTCCACCTCCGGGATTCCCTGGGTGTTTTGCCGCCGTCCACGGTGAACATCGCCCGGCTTCCCACCCTGCGGACTCCGTGTCTCTGTTCGCTGTTAACCTCGTGATTTAACTTGTGCCGTCCCTTTGGCCTCTAGGCTTTGGCCGTCGGGTCTCCTTACCTCATTTTCTGCTGCCCTCGTGGTGAACTCCTTGGTGTCGCTTGTGCTTCGGATCTCGCCTGCTTCCCCACTGTCGGCTTGCTTTTCACGTTGACAGAGCTCCGTCCTCTGGATCTCTTAGGCCCCGGTGTCTAGACTTCCATTCTCGGAAGTCCGCCCTTTTCTTGCCGTCAGAAAATTTCACCCCGTTCGTCCGATCACTGGGCCCTGAGCTCCCAACTACCGCTGAATGCCACATGAATGATTGGCGCCCGTCTGCTCGCCGAACCCCGTGCCTCGGCACTCCCGTCGTTTGTTGCCATTACTGAACAGAAAACCCCACCTGACGTCTCGACCCCTGGGCTCTGCCCTACCGATTTCCATCGTTAAATTTGAAACAAACTCATGCTGACGGGCTTTCCCCTGTCAGACTTCCCCTCTTGGACTTCCATCAGGTGTTTTCCATCTCAAACGGTGAAGAATGCTCGCCATCCCGGTGTCGCCGGCCCGAGTCCTCAGAAGTGAAATGACTTAATGTTGGTTGCCCTTTGGCCCTCCGGGCCTCGGATCCTAGACTTCTGTCCTCGGATTTTCGTTGGCTGTCTACCTCCAAAATGCTATCTCCTGACAGCTTTTTGGCTCGAGACCTCTGAGCCCTCCTAAATCGATCCTAATGAACCCAAATTTGGAATCTAACTTCGACCCACATCCTGAATTTTGGTCCTCTTCAGCATAAACTTCTTAACATATTAAAATTTGAACAAAGAAGGTCTCAAGGAGCTTTCCGTTGCATTTTCCCTTCTAGACAGCATTCCTGCTAGGGAAGTCCAGCCCTCCGGGCCCGAATTGTCCAAATGCCCTAAATTAGAGATCAATAACATCTTGGGATGAGAGTTGATGATACGCTTGATTAATTATTTGAAATAGATGTTATTTTCAAGATACAGACTAATGTGAATGCTTTTGATGATCTATTGTCCTGACTTTGTCCTTGCTTGCAGAATATATGGAATCGGGTGCAAGAACTTCAGGGGCATCCACTGAAGGGGACAAAGGGAAGAATTCAAGAAGGACCCCTCGATGTAAAGAAGACAAGCATCAAATGAAGTATCAATTCCAGGGCGAGCCACTCCACTCAAAGGTCACAACCGACTAGAAGGAAATCATAGACACTAACATTGGCTAGGTGGATATTGATGAATTCACTCAGAGGGTCAGGGTCAACCCGACAATGAAGAATGCCAGATTGATAAGGTAGAGTGGAATAGCCAAGGCTGTCAGATTCCCTCCATCCCTCATAGCGCTTAAATTAGTCATGGCTTGCCGAGAAGTGTATCAGACCAATACCAGAACAATTATCGATAAGGAGGGAAACATCCTTGCAGACATGTTGCCAGAAGGGATCACCAAGACCTTCCACATCCCCACATTCCAACAGATAGAAGTCCCCACATTAGAAGAGTGCCAGGCAGCATGGGATGATAATCCGATAGGATGTAAGAAGTTGATAAACCTACATTGGCTTAAGGAAAAATGGTGCAGCGCTGCGAAGGTTCCTCAGGAACTCTTCCGTAGCGATTTCCACGAGGATTACCACGACCTGGTAACCATGTTGAACAGGGTCATGGGTCTTCCAACGGCCGCCTACTTCCAGGAATGTATGGCCTATTTCATTGAATATATCTTACGTGGAAACGAGGACGTCACAACAAAGGTTTCATTCTACTAGGGAGGAATCATAAGCAACTGCTTCCATGAGCAGTTTTTCAATGTAAAGTAAAGCTCCAAATTCTACATGACCTCCTACCTTGTCTACTTCCTGGCAGATCAAAGGCAGTATAGTGGATTGTTTGTAGCACCCGATCAGGGGCAGAAGCAATGACTCAAACCATTTGATGAGTATCCATAGCTCCAGTACTGGAATTTCAAGAAAGATTACTACAGGGTTAATGACACCTTCATTGGCCGCATCATCAGGTTGATTACCTGAGACTTCGAGAGGAGGGTCTCCCATAGTGCCAGAGCACTTCTAAAGCAATATTCTTTTCTTTTTATCCAATATCCAAAGTTCACGTATATCCGGGCCCAGGGCTTCACTGAAAGGACAAATAGGCTGCCCCGATACCCAAACGACAGAATCATCCTCCTGGAGCTTTCTCGGCAGCTCCAACACCTGCAGACCATCTTCAGCTACAAGCACATAGCAGGGATCTCCTATCCCATGACCCTTGGCTAGGGCATGTACCGACCGCAGATGTCACAATGTGTTGGTAACTCCGAGAAGGAGCTGAAGGAGTACCATTTTGACTGGCACACTAGTCGCCCATGGATGGACCCGCATGGCCATGTTAGGAAAGCACTGGGGCCAGCCTATGCCTGTCAATATCACATTAAGGATTTCTGGGCCGACTGCCAAGATGACAAAGAAGTGCGCGCAAAGCACTACATGCGCATGACTATGCAGTTTCTGAGAAGAGTGCAACTGTTTCCAGTACCGGACCAGGTTGAGGAGGACGAGTCCATAATCATGCATCTAAGTTACCCTGCGGTTGCCAACCTACCAATACCCTCAATCGACTGGGATGAATAGGAGGTCGATGACTTGGACACCATAACCCAGCCGATCTTAACTCATACCAGGGAGTGGGTCAATGGGCAGGTGGCTCATTTGAAGCAGCAAGGAGTAGTCTTGACCTATGAGGTGCTCAAAAGCGAGCCGAGTGCCACAGAGGATGTTACTGCCACCACGTCAATTGAAGGAACCTCCCAGTCTCCTCCAGTCACCAGGCTCAGGAAAAGAAAAGAAATAGAAATCGCACAGTCTCTCAAATCCCAAGGCCCAAGCGAAGAAAGAAATGGGAGGCTCATCCCCCAAAAGGCTTAAACAAGTAATGGGTATGATAGAATTGCAGCCTCCCTTGGCTCTCCCTACCCCTTCTGTTGCACTGCTCGCCTTCTTGGCTATGGTCGCCGCATCTCTGCCGGTAGTGGACATTTTTTTCCATCTTACCCCTTCGCCTCCAGCCAAGTCGGTAGTCATCATAGACTCCTCTTCTGGCATGACCACTCCTCCTTCCTCTACTGCCATGTCACCAATCACATCACTTCCTCTAGAAACCATAACATTGCCTATTCCTACTACCGCTATGCTCGAGGCTCTTACAAGGCATATGCAAAACCTTCCCCCAGAGCTCTCCCAGATCCTAATGGATCCAACTCTTCAAGCAGCCCTTGCCCAGGTCCTTGCGACTACTCAACCTTCACAACCACCAACAGGGCTACCAGCTATGGAGGCTACAATGCTAATCTCAAAGGAGTTGGAAGAGCGAGAACAAAAAGCCTTGAAGTCTGTCGAGAAGGAAGCTGATGAGTATCATGAGCACCCAGAGTATGAGCACCGAACCATCGACAGGGGGGTTTTTGAGGAGGAAGAAACGGGCTCTTCCGAGAGTGGGGATGAGGACGGCTCGGGTGCTAAGGAAATCATTCAAACCTTTGATGATGACCTTGAGGAGGAAATGGAACAACAGTTGAAGGGCATTGGGGTAGAAATAGAAGGGTCACCACATGATAAAGAAGGGCAACCACCAGAAGAATAGCAGATAAAGGATTTAACCGCAGCTGAAACCCATGTTGTCAAAAGCTCCGAAGCTGAGGGTATTGAGGAGAAGAAAGAAGAAGAAACAGCAAGAGAAAAAAGCCCCATCTAGCAACCATCCATCGGGCTACCTATCAGATGCCTCGTGTTCATTCATAACTCTGATGAGGAGCAAGAGGATGCTACCAAAGAGAAAGGAAAATCCCCATAGAGAAAAGAAGCGGAAATCTTGCCCTTGACTGAGAAGGGCGAGGGTGGCCATGATTTTCCCAAAGGGAAGTCTACTATGCCCGAATGGTTGGAGAAGCAGATCGAAAGAAAGACCCCAGTGCTGAAGGACCCAAGGGTGAGGTTCGAGGCCATCTTGGCTCGAGCCCAAATCGCAATGAAGAAGGAGAAGAAGCCCAAGGTCCGATCCAAAATAACCATGGATGCTTCCAACTCCTGAGCAACATAAATCGCAATGCCCACCATTAGCCAGGATGGGGTAAGCTATAACATCTCCACCATTGACTTGGGGACTGCAACTAGAGAGCAGAAGGTCGAGCACCTTGAGGATTCAATGGCCACAGTGGTGCACTTGATAAAGCAGGATAAAATCTCCAAAGATGAGCTCAAGGTGTAGGTTGCAGCCTTAACGGATTACATACAGCAATGGTCTTCGGTGGACGACCTACCAACTACATCCACGGCTGCACCTCAGTTGCTTTCCAAGGAGTAGATCAACAAAATGGAGAGAAGGAAGAACTTGGAGAAGACCACCGAGGACTAGTTCTGACAAGTCTCATACGTCAGAAACATGGGAATCAGCAGGGCTGGAGGGAGAGCCAACAAGTTCTTGGACTTGATATAGTCTCTAAAGAGCACAAAAAAGCTCTGCACCAATTTCCCCGCGGCCTACAACTCCACCTTCCCAAGGATAGAAGCTATCCTTCAATTGCCTGAAGCCACATGGGAAAAGAAGCTTGCATTTAAGAAGGAAGACCATTGGCTGATGGACATATGGCGTCGAGACTTCGACAACCGGAAGGATAGGTTGGAGCAAATCTTAAGCAGGGTGGATCTGGATATTGAGTGGATCAAGGAAATCCAGGCAGAATGTGCCCGATATCTTAAGCTGATGACGGGCTATGATATGCCCACTATGCAAATGGATCTAGAGAAGATCAAACCCTACTTCCAGGAAAATATGAAGGATGGGATGGCCAGAGAAATCACAAAGGAGTTCTTGAGTTTTTCTGCCCATGCCTTCGACCAATCAGAGTTGTTTAGAGACTAAGGCTCAAAATATGATGAAGATTGGAAAAGGCTGGAGGAAAATACAAAGGAGTGGAGTTACCAGGCTCTGCGATGTGAAGTCATCGAAATAAACAAACTCCAAGAGGTCATCCTCAGGTTCATTGAATACACAGCTTCTGGGGAACAAGAAGACAACCCTGCCAAAGATGAAGAGCTTTCTTAAGAGTAGCTACAACAAAAAAATAGCAATTTGCTAAATGACGAATGAGCTACAGTTCCATCAGCTAGAAGATGAAATAGGGAAGAGACAAGAATGTAATTTTAAATTGTGATCTATTTGGGGGTAGGTGAAACCCTATTTTGTACTGAATCTTGGCCACACAATGAGAATGAATCTTGGCCATTCATTTAATTTTTGGAAAACTATAAATAGGGGACTCCTCTCATTTGCAAAGTGAGAGTTGAGTTGTTGTAAAGGCATGTTGCAAAAATTTATAAGAAAAAGGCATTGACTTGGTTTATTTTCTTGGTTTCTCTCATGTTGCTTGATTCAATCTTCAATGTTAGATGATTGGCTTAGATTTTATTGCTGTTTAGCTAGCTGTCTTATTTATTTGGATAAATCTTAGGAATGTTGTTGGGTGATCATGCAAATTCCTGCCATGTTGATGATCTCTTTGTCCATACTTTTTGCTGTTTGTTGATGGTAGATAGCTGTGCAAAGTTAGCCTGGACTTAATTTCAAAGCCGCTCCAAACATCTATCTTTGATTCATGCATGTATGTGGTGGATGAAGGATAAAATATCTACAGACCTTAGAAGATAGCACAATTTCCATGATACTGTGAAATTCCTGGTTAAGTGGGATATTGTTTTGAGGAATTGTCCATTGCAGGAACTCCATTGTCACTATTCATAGCTAGTTGCATACTTAGGAAATTTCCCCCCTCCTCGCCTTTTCCTTTTTTTTTAGTAACTAACCTATGCTAAGGTTCATTGCACATTGTAAAGCCAAATCCAACAACAAAATGGAGTCCAAGATTTCTGTTTGAACCTACAGCCAGCACATGACAGCTTTCCATCCTATGAACTCCATTCCAAGATTCAACTTCCACGCTTTGTATCCATGCTTTGTATTTCTTGTGTAAGACCACCTTGTGATTCTAGCAAATCACATCAAACTATTGAGGTATCTAAGCACTATCATGACCTGACATCCGAGAGACCTTGGGATAGTGTTCTACAATCTGATTGTGGGAGATTATCTTTCAAGAGAGGTAGTGCACCTATGCACTGCCTGTGTTGAGAAGTGCATAAAAACACCATCAACAGTCATGTGATTAGAACATCCACTATCAATTATCTAGTAGTCTTCGTCCTGTCTTGCATGAAAAGTGATAACCAAAGTACCTTCCATCCTATTCCTCTTATTCTCCATAGCCTTCTTGCTTACACATTTTCCAAGGCTAGTGGATACAAATTTACTTTCCAAAGCTAAGAATAAGCATTCACTATCATCAATCTCATTCTCAGATTCATCATCAAAAATTGCTTCTTCTTTAATATAGTACAAGTTCTTATATTTCTTATCCTTTCTATCCTTATCCTTATAATCCTTGTTCTTCTTATGTACAACTCTATTCAGACATCTTGAAGCATAATGATGAATATTTCCACAACTAAAACATTTAAAGGGAAACATACCTTTATACTTTTTGGTGCCTTTCTTCAACTTCCTAGTGAAGTTTGCTTCCAATTCATCATCACCATCACTATCTCATTTGTCCTAGTTCTTCATTTCCTGATATGTCACTTCTATCTTCTCTTCTATATTGTCTTCTTTCCGAAAATTTCTCATCTCAAATGCTTGTAAGGTGTCGAACAACTATTCTAAAGTGTACTTCTTAGGATCATACATTTCTTCAATAATTGAAATTTTATCACTGTAGCAATCCAATAGGGTGATCAAGATCTTCTCAATTATATCTTCATTTTATAGTTTTCCTCCTTGATTTCTAACTTCATTTGCAATCAGTTCAACCCTCTAAAAGAAGCTTGTAAATTCTTCACCTTCTTCCATTTTCAGATTTACAAATTTGTGCTTTGCCTCTAGCTTCTTTGTCAATTTCACTCTTTCATTTCCTTCATACATGTCTTCTAGCTTCTTCCATACTTCATATGCAATATCCAAAGAGAGAACCTTAGCTTGCTCATTTTTAGATAAGCCACTACAAATAGCATACTTTGCCTTCTCATTTTCTTCATAAGAAGAAATATCATCTGTAGTAGTAAGACCACCAAACATGGGTGTATACTTTGTCTCAATAGCCTTCCAGGTCTTGAAACCCAGAGAGATAATATATCCTTTCATCTATCCCTTCCAATCATTGTAGTTAGTTCCATCGAACATAGGGATCATCACCTTATGCTCCATCAAATTTTCCTTAAGTAGTTAACATCTACACCAAGGAACAAATGATCTGATATCAATTATCAAACAACCGCAAGACAACTACGAGTGGGGGGGTGAATCAGTTGTCACAAAATTAAAAATTAAGAATTAAATACTTATCAATTCACAACCACACTATTCTATTATTAAGTAAGAGCATGAAACACAAATAACAGAAAGTAAATCAACACAATCAACACCAATTTTTTTACGTGGAAAAACTAATAAGGGAAAAACCATGGTGAGGGTTTGTAGACATCCAAATTTGGACAATTAATTTATCCAAATTTATCACTTCCTCTTATTCGAAGTTAATTAAGTAATATTACTATTATTTAATTAATATCCTTCATTCGCCAAATCCCTAAGGTATTTAATTAATAATTAAATACCTTACCCTCCTTAATCCTTTTCATCAAATAAATTAAATAAATATTACATTTATTTAATTCCTCACATGTCATTTTCATCTAATCCTAATCCATGTCTTAATCTCTTCATTAAGGATGTGCACATGCCTAATCCTTGATTAGGATGTGTCACATCCTCCAACTTTTGCAAGTTGGCCTTTAATCCTAATTAGCCCCTAATTATCCTCTAATTACTAATTAGTCAAACCTAATTAGTACCTTGGTCAACTCTCCCCATCTCCCAAGGAATTTTTAATTCCTTTTTATTCACCCTAGGCTCCTCTCTTCCCCATGTGAATTTTTAATTCACTTTTATTATTCCTAGAATCCCCTTTTCCCATGCACCTTCTAGAATATTTGACTTGTCACATCAAGTCACATGTGACAAACTCCCACCTTTTGGGAGCATTGTCTTATCCACCAGATTCTTCCAATCATTGTGAATTTTTAATTCACTTTTATTCACCCAAGATTTTTCCCATCTCCCAATGTACTTGCAAGGTACTTGTACTTCCTCCACCTCATGTACCCTCTTGACACCTCACTCCATCTCATCCCCCCTTGGCCACTTCACCCTCCACATGTCAAGATGTGAGGGCTTGTGGGTTCTCAACCCACCATAGCCCTTCATCTTGGCCTTGTTGGATCAATCTTGACCCTTGAATTCTCTAGAGAATTCAAGATCCTCTATAAATACCCCCTCCTCAAGGGCATTTGGGGAGGACTTTTGATTTTGCAACTACATGCTGCCCATTTACTTCCTCCAACACTTAGTCAATTTGCAACTACATGCTGCCATTTTGTGCACTCACCCTATTTGCAATCACATCCACTTGCATTTTACATCCAAGCACATAATAGTGATCTTCAATAGAGCCATCAAGGAGCACACAACCAATCTTAAACAAGGGCCAATCAAAGGAGTATCAGCAACAAGGGGAAGGTAAACCATTTGTCTTGCATTATCTACTCTTCTCATTGTTTTATCACTCTCTTTTGGCTAATCTCGAGGTGTTCTTGATATTTTGTTTTTCATAGCTTTTAGTTGTTTTGCTCATTTAGAATAGCATAATATCAAGGGTATACAGGGTTAACTCAAAATATAAAGATATAAAAATAAATACATAGGCTCACTTCCAAGGGCTCACTACCCAAAAGAGGACTCACTATCCAAGTACATAGGCTCACTACCTATAGAAAAGACTCACTATCCAACAGGGAGGCTCACTACCTATAGATACAAAAGAGAGAAAAAGATCCACCACAACAATTAACACACATCGACAAATTTGAATAAGGATTGCATAAACCTTTAGCTCATTGCCTTTAGGAATCCAACACAATAAGGAATTTTTGTCTCAGCTCACTCATAGACACACTTTTTCTCTTATGATTTGTGGCTCACTTTTGTCACTTTGCATCACATTATCGTACAATTCTTCACAATTCGACTTGCTTTTATACCATCCTCAACCTTAGAAACTTTCTCCAAGGTCGACCACAAATACCTTATTTCATAAATTCAAATTAGGTTGGAAACTCAACATTCCCGCAGTGGAAAGGAATGAGAGTGGACCAATAAAAACACTTTTCAAGATCCAAAAAAAAAATTTGAATCAACCACACACTTCCTTAATTAAATTTTATTCTTTGAATAAATTATAAACACCAAGTCATCCAAACCTTATCAGAACATAAATGAACATTGATGTACACACTTCCCAATAAGAAGATGACACATGGACTCCATAACATGCTTCATTATGCACAGGAATACATCTTAGATTTCTTCAGATACATCTGGAGCAAATGCAGTATGCTTCAAACTCTGAACACCTTTCACCAGTCCATCTGGACTGTGCAAACTCATACTGAAACACTGAAACATGACTTCTAGATCACCAAAATTAAACCTTCTTAGACAAAACCCATAGAACACCATCTCAAGACATATCCCAGATCTGCAAGATCTGAAAGAAAATAGCGGAGGACTGCATAGCAGAAACATTTCTCCCAGTCCACAGAAGATCAACTCTACCAGAACAATTCACACACTGGTGAATGTAACTTTCATGTACTATCACACCAGAAGCTAAAACTCATGATATATCACAACAAGATCATCATTGTGAAATCTTTAGATCTGCACAAGCATAGGATCAACACAGGAGAAACACAAAGCACATACCTGAGCACATTCAAAACAGATTCATCACTATGACTTCTATTCTTTATTAATTTTCTCAAAATCACTTGGAAAATCATTAACACAACACATTTGCAATGACATATAGATAGCTCTATGTATTCACAAAATCTCAGCAACATCTCAACTATACATGTACAATCTGCAACATACTGAACTATGTTGACATCAATGACAACAGTAATGACAACACCATGAGACTAGCTCATACTTGCAATAAGTTACACTAAAATTTTTTGGATGCAACAAAAAAAAGGGTCGTAGTGCTCCAAGTCTACTTTGTAAACTACTAATTTTTTTAAAAATGGTAGAGATTAGGGGGTTCCAAAAAGGGAGCCACAAAAATTGGTGTTTTTTTAATCACAAAACATAACATAGACTCTTTTGTGGCTCCCTCAAAAGATTAACATTTTTTTAGTATTTTAAAAATTGCTTTAGTGAGAAATTAGTTAATAGCATGCAGTTTACACCCGATTTTTTTGATAATTTTTTAATGAATATATGATTTTTTACAAATTTTCAAAGTGGACACATCTTGAAAAATAAAAATTTGACCATGCTACCCCTATAATTTTTGAAAACTAGTCAAAAATCATTTTTTTAAATATGTGTAGAATGAATTCTGGTTTATAAAAATGTAATTTATTTGAAATTTCAATGAATGGTTAAAAAATAAAGTAAAAAATACCAAACATTGCTTTTGACAAAAAAATGGACACACAAACAAAAGAAATTAAAGATGAAAGCCTTAACATAGTCAAAATGTGGAAAAAATCACATCATAGATAGCTAAGAGAGAACCTAACATTACCTAGGTGTTCGGTTTACTTGACCTTGAAACACGTGCAAGCCTAATAGTTAGCATAAATGTGATTATGTGAAATTTTGTAGAATATGAAAAAACATGTCTTTGGACATTGGGAAGATACTCCAAGCCTTTGGGTTAGAAATCAAAATAAAATCCAAGCTAAATTCTTGGGGATTCCCAAAGCAAGGCATAAGATAAGCATGCTATAACATGCTCACAAAATGTCACAATTTTGACATAACACAAGCATGTTATAAAGTTTTTGCTTTTTCTTGCTTTATGTTTCCCAAAGCAAGGCATAACGTGAATGCTTTATAATGCACTCACGTTATGTGTCATTTGAAATTATTTATCTGCAATTTTGTTAAATGTATATTTGATGTATGTATGTTTATATATATTTGTATGTATGTATGTATGTATGTATGTATGTATGTATGTATGTATGTATACCTGTATGTATGTATGTATGTATGTATCTATGTATGCATGCATTCATTTATGTATGCATGCATGTATATATGTATGTATGTATGTATGTATGTATGTAGGGTTTTGGGTTTAGGGTATAGGGTATAGGTATGAGGGTTGTGGTTGTAGGGTTTAGGATTTAAGGTATAGGGTTGAGGGTAGAGGGTTGAGGGTTTACAATTGAGTGATAATATTCAGTTCATTGAGTGTATAATATTAACTGTGTAAGGAATAGGGATTAGGATTTAGGATATTTGTTTTAGGATTTGTGACATGGATTGAGGGTATAAGGAAAAGGGTGAAGGTTTGGGAGTGTATGGTTTAGGTTCTAAGTATAGGGCTTAGGGACAATGTTTTTGGGTTTAGGGTATAAGGGTGAGGTTATAGGGTATATGGATGAGGTTTGAGGTTGTAGGGTTTAGGGTTTAAGGTATAGGGTTGAGGATTGAGATATTAGGGCTTAATTATATGGTTGAGGGTTTATATCCAAGGGATAATGTTCAAGTTTGAGTGTCTAAGGTATAGGGTTCAAGGTTTAAGGTTGAAGGTATAAGGCATAGGGCTGAGGGCTGAGGGTTGAGGGTTGAGGGCATAAGTATATTGTTGATGGTATAGGGTATTGGGTAGAGGTTTTAGGGTTGAGGGATAATGTTTAGGGTTGAGTATTCAAGGTTAAGTGTATGGGGTATATGTCCATTAGGTTTAAGATATTAGGTTGATGGATTAGAGCTTAAGTATAGGGTTGAGGGTTTAGGGTTAGGGTTTAAGGGTTGAGAGTTTGTGGTTTAATGGTTTAGGGTTGATGGATTAGCATATAGGATTAAGGATTTAATGGTTTAGGGTTGAGGGTTTAGGGTTTAGGGTTGAGGTTTTAAGGGATAAGGGTTTAAGGGTTGAGGTTTGATGGTTTAAGGGTTAAGGGTTAACGGTTAAGGGTTGAGGGTTGAGGGTTTAAAGGTTGAGGGATTAGGGGTTGAGGTTTTAGGGTTTAAGGGATTAGGGTTGACAGTTGAGGGATTAGGGTTTAATGGTTGAGGGATTAGGGTTTGAGGGTTGAGGGATTAGGGTTTAATGGTTGAGGGTTAAGGTATTAGGGTTTAAGGTATAGTGTCAAGGGTTGAGGGTTTAAGGTTTAAGGGTTGAAGGTTGAGGCTTTAGGGAAAGGGTTTATGGGTGAGGGTTAAGGGATTAGGGTTTATGGGTTTAGGGTTTAAGGTTTTAGGGTTTAAGGGTCAAGTGTTTAGGGTTTAAGGGTTGATGGTTCAAGGGAATATGGTTTAAGGGTTGAGGGCTAAGAGATTGGGGTTTAAGGAATAGTGTTTATGTATTAGGGTTGAGGGTTTACTGTATAGGGTAGAGGGGTGAGGTTTGAGGGTTGATGGTTTAAGGGTTGAGGTTTAAGGGATTAGGGTTGAGGGTTGAGGGATTAAGGTTGAGGGTATAATTTATAGGGTAGAGGTTTTACCGCTAAGGGTTGAGGGTTGATGGTTGAGGTTTGAGGTTTGAGGGTTGAGGGTTTAAGGGTTGAGGATTTAGGGATAGGGATTAGGGTTGAGGGATTATGGAATAGGGTTTAAGGTTTGAGGGATTATGGTTTAAGGTTTACGGTTGAGGTTTGAGGGTTGAGGGTTGACAGTTGAATGGTTGAGGGTTGAGGGATGAGGATTTAAGGTTTGACGGTTGAGGTTTTATGGTTTAAGGGTTGACACTATAAGAGTTGAAGGTTTGGGGTTTAGGAGTTGAGGGTTGAAGGATTAGGTTTGAGGGTTGAGGATTTAAGGATTGAGGGTTCAAGGGTTGAGTGTTAAGAGATTATGTTTTAGGGTATATGGTTGAGGGATTAGGATTAAGGGTTTAATGTATAGGGTAAAGATTTTAGGGTTGATGGTTCAGGGTTGAGGGATTAGGGTTAAGGGTTTAGGGTTGAGGATTGAGGGTATAGGTATTAGGGTTTAGGGTTGAGGTTTTAATGTATATGATAAATGATTTAAGGGTTGAGGGTTTAGGGTTTAAGGGTTGAGGGATTAGGGTTCAGGGTTTAATGGTTGAGGGTGTAGGAATTAGGGTTTAAGGTATAGGGTAGATGGATTAGGGTTGAGGGTCTAATATATAGGGTAGAGGGTTTATAGTTGAGGATTGAGAGTTGAGGAATTAATGGTTTAAGGTTTGAGCGATTAAGGGTTTATGGTACAGGGTCAAGGGATTAGGGTTGAGGTTTTAATGTAT
>VDFB02074336.1:0-23632 GCA_007258455.2 Sequoia sempervirens
CGACTGGTAGGTAGTGGTATAGTTTTGTAGGTTACATTGGTATTTGGCCATTGTTATCAGCTTGTGGCTTTCTAAGACCGTTTAGAGCATGTTAGAAATATTTTGGAAATTGCATTTTAGTACAGTAGATTGTCTTTTTAATTCGTAAATCAAAAAATACAAAAAGAGTGCTTCTGGGTATTGTTCCTTTCTCTCTGTTTGTAAGGGGCAACCCATTTCCTGAAGTTGTAGATTTTATTTCGAAGGCTGTGATTTTTAAATGCAAAATCGCCCTCTTGCTGGGCCGTACTATGCAGATCTGCTTTGGAATTCGTGTATTAAATAAATAGAGTCCTTTGAGGGAGTTTCAGTGTTCTCAATTGGTCGCCATCATATTAGGATCATATTGCTTTTCGTTTGGTGGAATTTGGTTAAGTTTGGAATGAGTTGTGAATGAATTTGTGAGATACAGGGCTGCTGTTCATGCATACGAAGATCCGGACTGTCAAAAATCAGATTATCAGGTTGGCCTTAATAGTGCAGTTTCTGATTAAAGCTTCCTTATTCATTGAACGGAATTCTATAAATATTGTTGCAACTCTATTTACATTTCGATTTGTATTGATAGCAAGGAATTGTCTAACATATTGTAAGTTGGCAGTAGTACTGACAGCAGTAAAAATCTTGCTTTATCAATTTGTAATGCTCAACTTTACTTTCAGTAATTGCTATTGTATTTACTTTATCTCCGCCCTATGGTAGCTACTTTCCCACTCCGGGTTAGAAAGCACATTCTGGGTGTTGAGTACTTTCAGCATTACAGTTATTTCTTTCAAGCATTGTAATTTGTAATACTCTGCCATATGGTCGCCTCAACTCCATACTGGATTGGGTAGCACATACTTGGTGTCGAGTTCCCTTTCAGTACTTGTAGTGTAGAAGACCCTCTGATTATATGCTCGCCATTATCGGCGCCATTCTTGGTTAGAGTTCCTTCCAGCTTGTTTATGCTTTCAGATCCTCTGACCAATGCTCACACCTTTCCCTCATCGGGATCCTGGTGTACATTCTGGTTAGAGTTGCTTTAGCATCGTTTTGGTTTAGCTGCTAACCTTAACGGGTGCATTGGTTTGTAAACTTGCAATTGAAAAAACGAAAAAATTTGGCTCGGAATATTTCTGTGGTATCAGAGCCAGGTTCCTGCCATCCTGTGCCCAACAAGGTTTAGAAGTGGCAGATAAACATGGCTAACAGAGAAGAGATAAAGCTGGAACAAACACTTTTTGAGACCGGAAACAGACTTGACAAAGAATGTAAGTCAAGGGAAGATGAAAGGAATAATCTTCAAATATTGGAACAATGTTTGAGACAGGTGAAGCAGTCACCTTCTGAATGGATGCAGTTGGCATTATCACCGGCATTTCACCTTTTAGTTCAACCCTATTGGCTGGGACACCCAAATGAAGAAATCAAGCTGCTGATTACTTCTTGCCTCATGGAGTTGATGAGAATTGTGATTCCCCTAATGCCTTATGATGATGAAACTATGAAGAAGATTCTTCATAGAATTGTTGGAAGTTTCCAAGAACTTGATGAAACTGGAAGCAGTCTACTTTCTAGAAAGGTTGCTATCTTAAAAACATTTTCAGAACTCAGGATAAGTAACTTGCTAATAGACTTGGAAATGCATGATCAGATCGATCACTTGTTCCGTACCTCGTCCAATCCACTTGGAGCAAACAGGAAAAGGATGTTATTGCAGCTGTGAATAATATTCTTGTTCTCACTATTAATGAGGCTGATGAAATTCCACCTAGTGTCCAATCCTTCCTCTTGGACGCATACGAACATGAGGAAGAGGGTTCTCCTATTGCTGCTATACTGATTAAGGAGTTGTTTAATCAATGTGAGGAGAAATTGGAACCACTTTTAGTGAAATTAGAACATGTTACAAGAAAGATTAATGGTCATGTAGATGGTGATGATTCCAAAGAGTCCATACCAGATCATGTTGACGATTTGGTAAAGATGGATTCTCTTCAAGTTGCTGTCCCAACTTCTCAAGAAGTTCTACACGAAGACATCAGCATAATACTTCCTCATAAAGAAGACAATGATAGTGAAGTTTCCAAAACAGCAAGCAATGAAGATTTTTCAATTCACTATGGTGGTGACCTTGGGATGGAGCAGCAAACTGAGCCATTGGAGAGAAATAATTTTGATGTTATCAGCTTAAGCTATGTGGGAGTTGACTTAGTTAAGGGGTCATCTCTTCAGGAGGAGCATGAAAAGTTTTGTCCGGTTGATCATCCTAATCAACCCACTAGCATTTGGGATCCGAGTGTGTTGGCACCAAGGTATGAAAGAAAACCGTTGTGGGATGAATTTCCCTTTGATCCTGATGAAGAACAAAAATCAGATTGCATTGCAAACTATGTGGTAGCCTTTGGAAGGAAAGTTGTCTTTGCAGCCACTAAAGAAGAAAATGTTTCTACGGAAACTTTCCGAACAGCGGATGATTATGATCCATTGGGCAAGATGGATGCTGGCATAATGTTTGATCAAGGAGACAGTGATGAAGAAGAAGAGCTAGAAGACCATATGGTTCTTGAAGATGTAGAGTTTGAAGGTGTTACTAAGCATGAATCTGATTTTTCAGTGCATGAAGTTGATTGCAAACTTAGGGTCGAAGAAATTGTGGAACGTGTTCCTCTCCATGACATTGAGCAGTCTCCTCTAGTTGAAGGTGAAAAACACGAGAGCTGGAACAGCTATGATGGCAACGAGGACTCAAAACAAAGTTCTGATTTTGGAAGTCAGCCAACCAGCAATCCACCATCTTTGCACATTCTTGAGTGGGAAGAACAAGTCAAAGAGTCCTTTAAGAGGGAAGTGCGAGTTCTATCCCAACTCGATCGCACTCACAGTTTGATTGAAGATCTCTACTGGAAGGCTCAGCTTGAAGAGAGAAGAAGAAGAGTTAAGGATGAAGTTGCTCTTCTCAACTTGCAACTTGTCAGAGACTCTTTGGAAGCGTTGAAATCAGATTGTATACACTTGATGAAGGATCGGGATCATACCGTTGAATTTGCAAAGAAGACCTTCAGTGTTTTCCAAGGAAAAGAGAGAGAGGTTGATGAGCTTACTCATGAGCTTGAATCAACAAAGGCTATGTTAGAAGAGACTCAAGTAGCATTAATGGAGATAGAAGGTCAGTTTGCTGATTTCAAACTTTCCAAGGAACAAGAGAATGGACATAGAAGTAAAGAAATCGAGCAAGTGATTAAAGAGCTTGATAATCGTGAAGGAGAGTTTGATCTTGAAAGTTTCACCAGAAAATCAAAGATCACTAGTGCTGATTTGGAGCAGCGAGATGGAAGGAACGACTTCCTAGTGTTTGACAATCCTCTTTTGAAACTAGGTGAAGAGGGAGCTTGTGGGAAACATTCCTTTGAGGTAGAGGATGGGATTTCAAGCCTTGAGGAAATCTCTTATGACATCATTGTTGAAGAGGGAAGTTCTAGCACTTCTTCTAACAATGGAACGAGGATGCATGAGTTGCATAACGAAGAGCTCACTGCTGCTCCTAGTCTCCCCATTCTTCAGGAGGTGGAAAATCAAGAAGCATGGTGGAATGAAGTCACTAATCTTGATTGGCAACAAAGAGATGATTGGCACTCCGGTGAAGAGTTCATTCATTTTCTGATGTGAATACTTGTCAGGTTCCTATCGGGCTTCATGCTTACACCATATTCTCTAAGAGTAACTAACTTCATAATGGAGTTTGATGAAGGATCCATTGAATCCTTCCAGCAATTCTTCTCTCATGATTTTGAATTTGACTTTCTCAACGAATTCAGATTTGTTTACTTCTTGAAGTTTCAGGGTGTGATGATTCAAATAGAACGTTTTTCCCAAAGCGTTCTAGTAAAAGTAATTCTCCATTTGGGGAATGACTCTTCTTTACTTATGATGTGGGGCCCTGGTATAAACTCGCTTTTGATATGTGTCAAGAAGGTCTGTTGGAGTGATGAGCCTCAAATTCACTGTCCTTTGGATGTTGTTACCTTCTTCATCAGTCATTTGAAGTTCACTCCCAATGATCAATGGGAGTTTTGGAGAGAAAAGTTGAACAAGGATTGGTACTTGGCTGTGATGGGATCTTCAATGGGTCTATCCTCAGCGGTAGATACGAGCCGACATGATATTTTGAGTGCTGATTTTCAGTTTTGCAGCAGCTATCTATCTCCTTGGATGCTGATTTTCATAAAATCAGATTTCAAGTTGACCATTTCAGTCTGGTTGGGTTGCTGGTTCATTCAATTTCAGACCTTCCAATCTCTTTCGAGGGACAATTTATGGTTTCACATGAGAGAATTGGTGGTGTGGGCTGAGCACAATCAGCATTTGGAAAGAAACCATAGTCATTCTAATGGTTTCCTTGGTACATATTCATGTACAAATAATTGGAGCAGCAGACCATCGCTCGACTTGGCTTGGCATTTCGAGACTCCTACTGCTGTGATCATGTTCAATGCCTTGATTCTACATTCTGAGACTCTTGGGGTTGGAATTGTGAGAAACTTCTTCAGGCTTCTTAGTTGTGCCATGATAAATCAGCGGAGGCATAGGGAATTCATGTGGAATCAGGAGTTTGAGTTTGTTGAGTTCTTGCAAAGGAAAGCTTTCCTCTTTGCAAAAAGAGTTGAAGATGTCACATATGCAGTTATGGTTTCATTTGTTACCATGTGGAGGTATGCTGAGGAGATTGATTTTGAGTTGTGTAGCCTATCTTTCTTCTTGCCTAGAATTGTGGTTGACAATGGTATGGTTGATATTGTTGACCTTGGGCATCAGGGACTTGAGAAGTTACTTGATATTAATCTCAGTCCTCTAAGGTCTTTAAGATCTTTCAGTTTGAGTATCATAGATGGTAACACTTTGGAGTTACAAGGGGAGTCAGTGCAGCATTGGCATGATATTTTCATTGATGTGATCAGAGTGGTGCAGCATCGGCATGGTGGGTCCTTCCTGAGACGCACTTGGGAACCAGGGATCATACTTGTTTGCGTATGGATTAGTTGTAGAATTTCTGGAGTTGTGGTGGTATTGCTTGAGGACAAGCAATTTTGGGAAGGGCGGATTGTAATGTCCCCTTCTCGAGCATGATCTTCTCAGATGACCGTTGGCCTATTCTGGAGACCCGTAGGCTACTGGGACGGTTTGATTAGGGTTTCTTGTGTGGAGGTTGCGGTTGCTCGTGAATTGGTGATTGAACTGCGGATTCCTTCTGGGTTTTCTGTGAGCTTCGCAGTGATATGTTTCTCTGGGCATTCTGAGCACTTTCTGGAATTTACTATTTTTAGTAAATTCTATTTCTGGCAGTGGTCCTTTTGGTCCCGGCACAGTTGACTTTCCTCTTCAGTCGACTCAATTGGTTTATTCAGATTTTGGCTTCGGGATGCAGTTTCAGAGAGATAAGTTCATTTCATTTAAATAACATTATATTTTAATGTTATATTACCCCTTGGCCTAGTCTATTGACTTAATGTTGTTTTAAAAAGTGGTCTTTTAAGGGTGGCGCCATCATTGAGATTATTTTATAATTATTAAGACTGAATTAAAGCCTTAAGTTGGACGCCATTATTAAAGTGATGAATTTAATTAAAAGAAGTCAAATTGAAGCTTTGAAGAAAGGGACGCCATCTTTTGGAGGATTAGGGTTTGACTCTGAAAAGAAGGTTAGGGTTTCGAGAAGGTCAACGACAAATTATAAAAGGAAGCCTTTGGTCCTCATTTCATTATCTTTGGTCTACAGAAATGTTATGCTGCCAGTTTGGCTCTGGGATTGCTTCGAGGAATGTAAGCCTCCTAGCTAGGCATTGCTTCTCGCTTGAAAGATAGCGACTAGTGGTGAATTAGTGTAGTTTTGTGAGTTGCATTGGTATTTGTGCATTGTTATCAGCTTGTGGCTTTCTAGTTCAGATTTAGGCATGTTAGAAATATTTTGGAAATTGCATTTTAGTACAGTAGATTGTCTTTTTAATTCGTAAATCAAAAAATACAAAAAGAGTGCTTCTGGGTATTGTTCCTTTCTCTCTGTTTGTAAGGGGCGACCCATTTCCTGAAGTTGTAGATTTTATTTCGAAGGCTGTGATTTTTAAATGCAAAATCGCCCTCTTGCTGGGCCGTACTATGCAGATCTGCTTTGGAATTCGTGTATTAAATAAATAGAGTCCTTTGAGGGAGTTTCAGTGTTCTCAATTGGTTGCCATCATATTAGGATCATATTGCTTTTCGTTTGGTGGAATTTGGTTAAGTTTGGAATGAGTTGTGAATGAATCTGTGAGATACAGGGCTGCTGTTCATGCATACGAAGATTCGGACTGTCAAAAATCAAATTATCAGGTTGGCCTTAATCGTGCAGTTTCTAATTAAAGCTTCCTTATTCATTGAACGAAATTCTATAAATATTGTTGCAACTCTATTTACATTTCGATTTGTATTGATAGCAAGGAATTGTCTAACATATTGTAAGCTGGCAGTAGTATTGACAGCAGTAAATAATCTTGCTTTATCAATTTGTAATGCTCAACTTTACTTTCAGTAATTGCTATTGTATTTACTTTATCTCCACCCTATGGTAGCTACTTTCCCACTCCGGGTTAGAAAGCACATTCTGGGTGTTGAGTACTTTCAGCATTACAGTTATTCCTTTCAAGCATTGTAATTTTGTAATACTCCGCCATATGGTCGCCTCAACTCCATTTTGGATTGGGTAGCACCTACTTGGTGTCGAGTTCCCTTTCAGTACTTAGTGTAGAAGACCCTCTGACCATATGCTCGCCATCATCGGCGCCATTCTTGGTTAGAGTTTTTTGCATAAGCACTTTGATTCAGATCCTCTGACCAATGCTCACACCTTGCCCACATCGAGATCCTGGTGTACATTCTGGTTAGAGTTGCTTCAGCTTCATTTGGTTTAGCTGCTAACCTTAATGGGTGCATTGGTTTGTAATTTGTAATTTGAAAAACGAAAAAATTTGGCTCGGAATATTTCACAACGTATCTAGCATAGTAACAAGACTCAAACTCAGTTCAAACTCGGCTAGGGTGACTCGACTCGGGACTCAGGACTGGGTGCCCGGACTGTACGCAGACTCGGCAAAATGAAAAAACCCTAGGAATTTAGAGATTTTTAAGGATTTAAAACTTGTTTTAAGCACCCTTTATTGAATAAACCTTAAAGACACAATAACATCATGAAATAGAAGCAAATTTGTTCACATACACAAGTATACATCGATCACGTAAGTATAAAGTACATAAATTGTAGTTGAGCTACTGAAGGAAATAGCACACTTAGATATATAAATATAGTCAAATGTATACAAAACTCATGGAATATGAAATCCATGACATCAAATGTTGCAAACAAATATGAAATATCAAAACAATAACTACAAGTATATGGCTCAAAGGAGTTTGCATCCTTCCTACGAAGGCATCTAAGGTGGGTCCTAGATGATGTAGCAACTGCAGCCATAGTCTCTGCTTGTGACTCCATGCCACCCTCACCAACATTAGTTGTGGATGTGTTTGCTCGTCCTTTAGCCTACCCCTCTACCATGGCTCTAGCCTTAGCCTCTTTATCTGCTCGGTTGACCCAATCAAGGTCCTCGTCACTAACACAAGTATACATCAATCATATAAGTATAACTATAAACACAAATTATAGCTAAGCTACCCAAGGAAATAGCACACTTAGATATATAGTCAAAGACTCAAATTTATACAAAACTCAGCAAAATCCATGACATCAAATGTTCCAAACAAATATAAAATATCCAAAGATTCAAAACAATAACTAGAATTCTATGGCTCAAAGAAGCCTACATCCTTCCTACGAATGTGTCTAAGATAGGTCATGGATGATGCAGTAGCCATAATCTCAAGTATTAGGGCAATTGCCCTAATGGGGTTGAGGGGCAGTGCCCTTTGTGGGGGTCTAGGTGTAGTACCTCTAGTGGGGTCGAGGGACAATGCCCCTTGCAAGGGTTTGGAGGAAGCGCTCCCAACAGGGTCAAGGGCAACGCCTCTTGCAGGGGTTTGGGGGCAACGCCAATTGCGGGGGTTTTGGGGCAACGCTTCTAGCGGGGTCAAGGGGCAGCACCCCTTGCAAGGGTTTGGAGGCAGTGCCCCCAGTGGGGTCAAGGGGAAATGCCCTTTGTGTGGGTATGGGGGCAGCACCCCCAAAGGGGTCAAGGGGCAGTGCCCCTTGCAGGGTTGTAGGGGCAGCGCCCCCAGTGGAGTCAAGAGGCAATGCCCCTTGCAAGGGTCTAGGGGCAGTGCCCCCAGCGAGGTCAAGGGGCAGCACCCCTCGCAGGGTTTCAGGGCAACCCCCGCCACCAAGCCCAAATGAAGACCTCCAAAAACATACAAACCTTCATGGCGTACATCATTTTGCATTCACAATAATTTTAAAAAAAAAAAAAACAAGTTTTAACATTAAATTTCATGTAATTTTTTGAACTTTTCAAACCCTGTAGCCTATTGAGTCTTGCTGACGAGACTTGCCTGGACTAGGCGAGTCCAGCCAGGACTCAACCGAATCCAAGTCCGAGCCCCCAGGACTCGACCAGGGTGACTCGACTCGCGACTCGCCAAGTCCTGGCGAGTCCCATTTCCATGATATCTAATGACATACACAACTGATGAAATGATGGAGCAAATATATCTGCAAACAAAAATTTGAAAAAAGGCAAGTTAGAACTTAGAAAATCAAAAAATAATAAATCATATATTTTTTTTTTTATAAAATCAGGCAATCAATAACAATTTTTTACCTCACATTGGACCACCAATTATCATCAAGAATTTTTTGTTTGATGCTTCTCCCTTATGTAGTGCTTGCCATAGACCATCTATTCCACTCTGAATTAACCTCATCAACTGTAGAGCCTCCTGCACCTCAAGCATCCTCTCTAACAAAATAAAGTAGTTGGCATACCTTGTTCTACAGGCTTGAGAAATTCCTTCTTTGAAAATGTCCTAAAGAGAGCAAGTGAGGTGTGATGGTTGCAAATAAACATTTGAATGTCTCTAGCCTCTACAACCACCTGGTGCACCCAATCTATCTTCCCTATGTCTTTCAATGCATTGTTCAATGCATGAACACAAGGGGTCCAAAAGATGTGCTTGTAAGCACTCTCAACCATCAAATAGCTTATTTGCACACACATGTTGAATCAGTGACCACCTGCACAACATTAGCTACCCTAACCTCCTCTATGGCATCTCTCAAAATATGAAATTGGAATTATGCATCCTTGCGCTTCCCAGAACAATCAATGGCTCTAAGGAAATATGAGCCAGCTACATGTGACTATGATGTTGATAAGTGGTTGATGTCTAATATCGGTCCACCCATCCATGATAATAGAGCAGCCTGTCTTAATCCAACATTATCTCACGTCGTCCATCACCACACTCACCTTGGAATATTCTTTGTCAAGGAGTGTAGTGCGCAGTTTATTTTCTTTAGGGGGGTGAATGAGGTACCAACAACTACCACATCTCTAAACATTTGTTTGAAGTAGGGAGAATGTGCTACATGGAATGGGATGGCTTGGGTGTAATGTCCCCAAATTTATGGTGGAGTGATTTAATTAATTTAATTAAGTTGTCCAAAAATTAATAATATTTCAAATGGATGGCTTAATTGATTATTTTAATTAAAATAAAGTGGGAATATTAAATTAATTATTTATAAAGTTATCTAAATAAATCAAATCATAAAGGTAACTTTATTTTTAATTAATTTAATTAAAGTGACTCAAATAAAATAATAAATTATAAAGTCACTTAAATAATATTTTAAAAGTGACTTAAGCTGAAATTAAATATTATAATGTTAGTTTTGGAAATATTATAATATTCTTCTAGAAGCTTCTTGGAGGATCTTTCTAGAAGAGCAAAAGGTTCTTTATAAGGAGCTGTGAGCTAGCCATTTGGGATATACTTGAATTTCATTTCTCATTTCAGTTTGGGAAGAGCTTGAAAGCTTTTCATGTCAAGGGTTTGAAGACTCTAGGATACCAGTTTTTGGTTGTGAGACCATCAACCCTAGCTAGAGGTTGTGGAGGAAACCATCCAAGTTTTCTACAAGTGCTTCATTGCAAATTTGATGGTCATTTTCAGCGACCAAATTTGAAGATAATCGATTGAGATCTGCTTGTCTGAGAAGCGAAGAGATAAATATTATTGAGGTATTTGGCTATTTGGCTATCTTCATAATAAAGTTTATATATAGGAATTTATGATTGTTACATTAATGTAGAGCATTTCTAAATAATATTATCAAGGGGGCGAGTAATTCCTTTTGATTAAATATTGGGAAAATAATACATTTGTTAGGAATATTATTTTGAGTGATAAAGTGGATTTCATTATTATACTTTCCGTGATAACATTTGAGGCTTAGTAAAATATTATCCCGTGATTTTTCATTGCGCCATATCCGAGCTTATTAAGGAGTCGAGGCATTTATCAAAGAGGTGCAATTTCTAAAATTATCAAGATAAGACAGGATTCTTCAGAAGTTGCCACCATAGCATATTTGGTAGCTGTCAAGTATTATTTTATGAGATTGAGATTGCTTTTTGTTATGCGTTGGCCCTTAAGGAAGGTTTTTTTGGAGTATTTGAAGACACGAATATTATCATCCCCTGATCGAAGTGAGCATTTGTGGTGGCTATATCCAAAGTTGTCCTTGCAGTGAGGTTGATTCATTCTTATCTGGGCCTCATTGGAAGAGTTTTGTAGACGTTTTAGAACTTGCTTATGTAGAGGAGCCAAAAGGAAGTCACGAGTTCATTTAGGGATCAAAGGCGTCACCAACATAAGGAGTCGTGGGACTTATGAGAGTTGACCTGAGTTGTTGAGGCCAGAAAAATGACTACAAATGGATATGATGGGTTCTCTTGAGGTCGTAGGTGCTTAGCAGGTCAAGGCGTGTGATCTCCAAGTTAAATCGATGCATTTTCTTGCCTTATAAATCATGTATTGTGAAGCTGGGGTAATTTTGTAAGATGATATTCTGACTTGGTTTGTGTCGAAGAGAAATTTGATTAATATTGCATAGGAATTACCTTGTGTCAAGGGAAATGTACTGTGATGAAATAAATGTATTGTTGTTCTGTATGGCCGCCTGTATTGCACTCAAAAAATTATAAACAATTTGCTGTTACAATTTTTCTATATTGTTGTGTGGTCAGAGCGTCTAGGGTGTAAAAATGTCATACTAAGTGTTGTGGAGTCTTTGGGCATTAACCTTATTGTGTAAAGGCACATTGTGATGTAAAGGAAAGAAATCAGCATTCTGAATGGGCATTAGTATGCTCTACAATCTATTATTAGTCCTTAGAAAAATGTCAGATTGCAAGGCAATTGTTTGATAAAATGCAAATATACAATCCCAGTCTATTGCAGTTGGTTTGTTCATTGAAGAAACATCTCATATTGTGTTAAAAGTGGATTACATGATACTATGTTTGCATTGCTTAATCAAGACATTGAGCTGCAATCCAGTAGAATCTTACATATTCAAGAAAATCAGTTTACATGCCAAGTGTTTGACGAAATGTCAAACAACTTAAATTGGAAGATTTGAGTGAAATTGAACTAGGGACTTTACATTGAGGACAAGCAATCTTTGGGAAGGGAGGATTGTAATGTCCCCTTCTTGCACCTAATCACTTGGTGAGTTTCATTAGCCTATTCCTGAGTTCACAGAGGCTAAGTGGTGTTGGTTAGGGGACTCAAAGCCAGTATGGGCTCTGTGGTGGTTTTCAGTGCTTTCTATCAAGACTTTCTATTATTAGCAGCGGCCAATTTCAGTACTTACTATTTATAGTAAGTCTCAACGTATCTCAATTTTGTGCTAGTTTGATGTTTGGGAATACTTACTATTTTTAGTAGTTTCTATTTATAGTAAGTGTATTTTTGGCAACTTGTCCAAGCCTATGCTACACTAGCAGCGTATATTTACTGATTGGGCATTGGTGAGTCTAAAGTTGATTAAAATAGTGTTGTATTTTTCCGTCACTTAAGTTATTTTTATAAAGTCACTTTATAACTTAAGTGAGGGTCTTGGGGTCATCAAAAAGTACCTTGTTACGCCTAGTTGATTAAAGTTGTTTTTAAAAGGGCCAAATATTAAGCCTCAAAAGGTGGACACCACCCTAGGGAGATATAAGGATTTTTAAATAAAATAAAAGGGTCATGAGGGGGGCATGGGAGTCTTGGAGCGAAAATAATTCAAAAAGGTTGCCCTAATTTCCCTCACTTCTATAAAGCAACATTTTGGCTCTCATTTGTTCATCTTTCATTTGGCAACATAATAGGATGCTATTGGAATGCTTCTAAAGTTCTATTGCTAATTGTTGAGGACAAAAATCCTCACCGTATGGAGCTGGTTTCGGTGGTGAAAGATCCACCCTAGCCGGATAGGAGTGATTATACTTTAGGGATCACATTGGGTGTCAACAAAGTTATGATTTTCAGTCTTTTGGTGGTGGAATGATGAAGATTTTTGTGGTTTTTTGACGTGGGTTTGAAGTTCTTGGAGTGTTTGATCTTTGGCTTCATTTCGGTGGTGATTGGAGGTGTTTTGAAGCTTTTTTTGAGGTTTGATTTGCATTTCCAGAATTTTGGAAACTCTCTTTTTGATAGTCACTAAAGGTGAAATCCATTCATATCTCCGTGCATGCTTGGTCAATCATTTTGGGTACTGGTTCATTGGATTCCTCTTGCTTGGGCGCCACATTTCATGTATTTACTTGAATTTATTGATGAAGCAATGATTTTTGGAGACAAGTCACCCTTTTAGGGAGTTGTGCCAATCTAGGTTTTGTTGGAAACTTGGGTCTGCTGCTACAAAGATTTGAAATCTGCCTATTGGAGGTTGTTATTGCTGTTCTTCGTAGTGACCGGGTCTTGGTTGAGTTCATGTGTGTAAATGCTCACTCTATGGTGAGAGCTTGCAATGTATGGTGAATAAATATGACTGTATTGGCTCCTATCATGTCTGCAGCTCATTTGTAACAGGTCTGAAATATATTTCTTAAGTTTGAAAATACATTAGTCTTCATTGCTATCATGAGTCGTTATGAATCGATTTGAAAACGAGACTATTTCATTGTATTATCTATTCATGCATTATTTCCTATGCACACTTTATTATGATGCAAAGGTGTGTAAACAAACCAACAAACACATTAGCAAAACACATATCAGACAGCAAAACACATATCAGATAGCAAACAAAATTAAAAAAACAGGAGTGGTTGTTACAAAAGAGCCCTCATCCACCCCCAAAAACTTTCCTAGCAAATTGCTAATGGCTTCAAAGCAAGATTCCAACCAAAAATGTAGAGGAAGATTTGGAAGCATTACCCAAATAGGAGCTAGATCAAAGGATTCGACAATTGGGTTGAAAGCGGGGTGCCAAGGTTTAAGCATCAACAAATGCTACTCCTCCTAGCTCCACTGATAGTCACAGAGAACGGTGTTGCTATCTTTAGCATTATCAAACACCATGACGAAAAATCCTCTTGCATTTGGGTAAATTTGTACATCACCATCCAAAAAAGGTCGCTAAGTTTTTGCAATCCATCAATGCAACTCCGCCAAGCACAGCCAAAACCCTCGGAATCTACCGATCAGACCCAACTCTGCAAAATATGATGCATTTTTGGCTACTTGGTGTGCAATAACCTCTTCAAAGATGACAGTAGGGGTTGAATCCGCACTGTGAAGAGAACGGATCTCCCTCCCCTCTCCACGAGTAGACACACCCACCCCCAAACACCTTGTCGGGCCTTCAGCGTCCCACGCCATGGCTACATCGAAAGCCGGCCATTAGGGTCTCAGGCCGGACGATTTTTCAAGCTACCACCACCAACATTCTGCCCCTAACCTGCCATTGTCTGCACCCCAACCACCTTCGAAAATGGTTGTTTGAGGCATGCATTAGCCATCACATGGTGATAAAGTTGTTGTTCATCAAAGAGACTAGATATCCTTCGTCTAAAACTACCACAGAAGGCCCTAGTTGCAACAGCAGACGAGTGTAGATGCAACATCACGGGAGCTTGAGGTAAAATTAATGGTTATTTAAATTATTATAATAAAATATATTGTTTTTATTTAATTAAAAGAAGTTATATTTAAATTACTGTGAAATTACAAATAAGTAAATTATTTACAAAATGTATTTTAAGCCATAATAATTTTATTAATTATTTTATATCATTCGTAAGTTTAAATTTTTAATTAAATAATTAGAAGTATCTTGAGAGGCCTAACCTCCAATAAAGAAGGGGGAAGAAGAATGGTTGAAACGAAAGTTGGAAAACTCGGACTCGGTGGCCCAAAATAGGACTCGAACTCAGGACTTGGCATGGACCTGGCAAAAAACTTGGCTAGGACTCGAAAAAGAAGAAAACTATAGTTTTACAAAAAAAAAAAAAAATTAATGCATTTAGAGAACATAAGAGCCTAATTTGATTATCAATTTCTCATAATTCAAATATTACACATGTTATATGATCTTCAAACACTCAATATTTGAAATTTCATCATTCATACTCATAGTTTCAAATTTTCAAATGAAAAAAACAAACAAAAAACAAGTTTTAAACAATCATACTCATTATTTTGAGGCGATGCCAAGAGTCCTAAGTTGGGACTCAGGAGTCCAATTCTAGGACTCGCGCAAGTCACTCAACAAAACTCGGGAGTCCTAGCCTAGACTCTCTAAGACTTGGCTCGGGAGTCCTTGGTGAGTCGACTCGGCGAGCCCTAGGACTCGGGAGTCTCAAGAGTTTTTTCCAGGACTCGAAGAGTCCTCAAACTATGGTCAACTTGAAACAAAAACTATTTGAAGTCTACATTTATTTTACTATAAAGTTATTTAATTTACTTTAGAGTTAAGGAGCTGTTTATATTTAGACTGTACAATAAATTATTGATATTGAAGTTTTTAAATATGTAGTAAATAAAATAGCTCTATTACTATTGTAATCACATTTTTTTTATATATTTAAGTTATTTATGTTTCTTCAATTAAACTATCTACCTACTTATTTGTTAACAAGTGCTTTAATGTCTAATACTATTAATGTTATTAGTTATTTAATTGTTTCTCTAATCATCTAATATCTAATTTAATTGACATAGTCAAAGAATTAAATTTATTTTTACTTATTGAATGAAAACAACTTTATGATAATTTTTTTGGCTAGAAATTGACATATTTACTAACAAAATACAACATAGTTGTACTTAATATTATTGTAATATTTATCTTGTATCTAGATGGACAAGAGTTCCAATATTTTTTTGATCAAACTAATTGAACTTCAACTATACTAATCAATGCTTCTATTACAATACTACAAAGGCAAGTACTCGCCACTATGTGTCACTTGTTGAGATATTATGGAAGATTGTTTGTGAGGTGATTTGATCCTATTATTGCAGAAGCTAGTGATTTTAGTTATTGCATAGAAAACAGATCATTCATACAACACAATTAAATTTTTGAATGTCTTGAATTGACATCTTTAATGGTAACTATCTAAGCTTTACCAAGGTCGTTAATTGTACAAAATAACACATAAATTAAATGTTATGTAAAGCATTATGTAATGCGAAATTTCATTTCATCTCCATTCTATGGTTGTTTCCCAAAACATCACTTATTTTTGCTATTATATCCATCACTTTAAGATTCATTCTTTTGTCTATACGTAATCTATCTGCATTGTTATGAAGAGGGAATTCTGTTCCTTTGAGGACATCTATGATAATGTGACTTATGCTGTGAGAACCTTTTGTTTTGGTTGAAGGCAATCACGGCTACTTTATCAAAGACTAATGGAAGCTAATGAACGAATCTTGGAATATTCTTCTCTTCAACAGCACAGAAAAACACAAGAAATTTCTGTAGCTGGAGCTAGTGCACGCTCTTCTTTGCATAGAATAGTAAAAAGTTTTCGTGAAAGTGGAAGTGAAATTTCAGTTGCTGCTGCTAGCTCTGCAGAAAGTTTGAAAATGGAAGTTCCTGTTGAATCTTCTATGGATTTTATGTCAGGTAAAAACATAAACTATAACTGCTTACACAAAAATAAATTGATTTTTAGTTGATGTCCTGATCGTCCTTGAGCATTGAATAAAAATTAGTTTCAAGAATAGAGAAAATTAGAATGGAAAATTAAAGCCTAGATGGAGAAGGTTACTCTACTTAAATCATTTTTAAACTTCCTAGAAATTATTCAATTTGTTTATCTCTTCATTTCCCTGCACTCTGTTGTTAGTAAATTGAATGGAAGGAACATGTGGTAAAATTACCTAAAATCAATATGCTTTTTTCAAATGAACATATTGAGTTTTATATCATGAAAAAGGCATCAAATTTAGTTGTGTACAGTTATTGTTGAAAATTTAAATTTTTACTTTGGGTTGTCTCGTTGCACCATCTTATCCTATATATACTTTAAAAAGCAACCTTACACATTCAAATCTGGAAATCTCCTGCACAGAAAACAAGGCATTTATAGTTTTGAACTCAAAGATGATCGCGTGGTTTTTCCTAAGAAGCTATAAATTTATGCCTTACCTTTGCATATCAAATTTATGACATTTGTTCCTCATTCAGTGAGATTATGAAATCTTGAGCCTTTGGTGGCAAAAAAAAACGGAATGCAATTTAAATTTGATACGCAATAGTTCACCATATTTTCATTCAAGTTTCATGAAATCAAGCCTCATGTGGGAGCTACAGAAAGTGGGAAGAGAATAAATTCAAAATCAGTTATTCTTATGACACTATGACAAGTATTTATGACACCATATGAACATCTGTAATAATTTATGACACCATGTGCCAAACACACACAGTGAACATATGCAAGATGAGCTTGAAGAGAGGGAAATTAACATAAAAATGAAAATAACCTTAATATCCATACACTCATGATTCACATTCAAAGAATATGGCCCCACACTCTTGAGAAAAAATGTTTGGATAATCTGATTTAGGATCTAATTTGCCATTTTATACCAGATTTACTGTAGACTTATAATCATCCCAAATTTGAATCATGAAAGTAAATCAGCAACAACTGAGATATAATTAGTCAGATACAGAGTTCACATAAATCTTTTCTTACCCCGGGAAAGCCACCCTTTTGGGAAAAACTCAGCATCAAATCAATACCACTTACCATATTATCAAGGAAATATGACTACAATATAATAAGAAAGCTGATTTAAGTGTCCACTTTCTCTCCAAATCTAACAGAAATTTGACAGCATATCCTTACCTGAAAAGAAAAACTAGGCCAAACCAATACCCTAAGTATCTTATTAATAGACACAAGTGATACAAAAAACCACTAATGGTAAACCATGTAATGTCCCCTTCCTAGTCAGTTTGTTTTGCAGTGGGGTTGGCCTATCCCTTCGACCCTCATAGGTTGACAAGTGTGGTTAGAGGGTCTTCTACTACAAATACCTAGTTGTCAGGGACATTACTCCACTTTTTGATTCAGGTTTGAGCCTTTGCAGATGTTCACAGAGTTATATTTTGGCACTTACTATTTATAGTAAGTCAGGCTCTCAGGACATACTATTTCTGGCAGGGCACCTGGTTCAGTTGGCATTCACAGAATCGACCCAGTTTTGCAGTTGACTTAGCAGATTGGTGATTATTGGAGCATTTAATGATAATTAATTAATTATTGATGTGACTTTATATTATAAAGTCAAATTATAAAATATTATTTGAATGGGGCCATGACCCATCATTAAGTGAAATAAAATAATATTAAAGGTGGGTGCCCAAACCAAGGTATTTTGCTAAGTTATAATTAAAAAGCATCAAAAGAAAATTTAAAGTAATTAAAAAAGATATGAAGGGGTTGACTTCTTCAAGTGGAGGTATAAAAGCTTTCAAAAAGCAAAATTGGAATTCACTTGTGAATATTTAATATTGCATTTTGTGAGAGCTTTGGAGAAACAAGGATTTTTGTAGAAATTCTTCAATTTCAGACTTTGGAGAGCGAACATTGTTCTCAATCTAGCATTCTGAGGCTATGAAACCATCAGCGGAAGATTGCTCATTGTGTTGGCTTCACACAGGAGTCAAATTTCTGCACATTGTGAAGATCTATCTTGGGGTTTGAATCGATTTTATCAGAGAAGGGCATAAATTATTTAGTGGCTGCGATTATCATTTCCCCAACACCATTCTATAGGTCTTACTTCTACATTTATTACTGTTATAGGTCATACTAGTACCTGCAGCAAGGACGTGGTCATTTAGGAGCCCAAACGCCTTTCATCTTGGGCATGTTTCTTCCTCAAAGTTGGCGGCTAGGCTAGAGGAGATCAATCCAAGCTTTTTAGAGAGGGAGAAATCAATATACAAGGCTGGCCGTAGAGTTATAAAGCTTCCCAGGTGGCTGCAATAATTTCCAAAAATTTACAAATGCTTCAAATAATAAATTTGGGTATGCTCTTTGTCAAGAAGAATTGTAAATAATGTTTGATATCAAATAAAGCCTTTGCTGCCTTACAATAAATTAGTTTGCTTTAAGTGTAATTGTTTTCTTTCAATTTCATCTTGCCTGGCATCTTTATATTAAAAATAGAAAAAAAATTATATATTTGCAAAAATTAAAAAAAAATTACAAAACCATCAAAAACAGAAACAAACTACAACATTCAGCACAGATTAGGGTTGAGAGACACCAGGTCTCTTACAGTGGTATCAGAGCACAGTCATCCTGCCATCCTATGCATGTCAAATTTTATGTCATAAGTAGAGACATCATTTTTTACACCAAGGGTAGAGGAACAAGGACAGGAGGTTGGACAAGTCCACAGGTTCTAGAGGGTGATACTGTTTCAAGCATTTTGGGTTTGCATAAGTCTAGTTCCAGCGGTAGTGAGGATAGTGTGACAGACTTATGGGTGACAGAGAGGCTCAGGGAGAGACATCTCAGGACCTTGGGAGGGTCGGGCCAGATCAGTCAAACCAGCAATCTGTGTTACACCCCGATTGTATAGCTACTACTACATAGGAAGTACATTGTAAATGTTTGAATCTTTCTGAATAAATTGAATTGTTCTTATGATCAATTGAATGTGTCCTAATGATTATCTCGTTATCTGATACTCTTGTTGATGTAATTCTTGAATGAAATTAGCATATTGAGTTATGGAATAAGGTTGTTCTAACTTTCTATGATGCTTTATGTATATTGCCTTGATTTTGAGCAAATGACTTCCGTTGGCATGTCATGATGTGCAGGAAACAGGTTCGTACCTCCAGGCAGAGGAGAGATATCACTCGAGGAAGAACTTGGTCGGGTAAACAGTAATGAATACCAATTGGACATATACACACAAACCGTAGAACTGAGTAAGCTAAGTCATTGTTCTGGTTAAAAGTAAGTCAACCGTAGGCTTGTCTAGTATCATTAGGAGTCGTGTCTTCTTCTGAATGTGTAAATAAGTGACGCTTGCCAGTATAATCTTATGAGTAATATTTCTTGTTAGAGGTGGATATGTGTATTTGTATATATATACATACGAATATGATATGTACAAGTACCCATAAGTACATTCATGTCGATACAACGTATTGAGCATATGGATATGCCATACGTGTGCTTCGATATAAGTGTATTTATGAATACTTATACGTAAAGTATATATAAATAAATATATATACAAGTATACATACCCGCAACTAACGTGATGAATGAATTTGTATATGATAACAATATTTTATCTCTGAATTTATACATACACATATATATACATATACATGTTTACATATAGTATTGACTGCTCACAGTATATAGACGTATAATGTAGATGTATATATATGTATAGGTATAAAGATAAGTATATTTGTATATTTAATATTATATTAAAATATAAATATAATATAGTTTATAAATGTATACGATATTATTTAAATTACTAATTTAAATAATTATACAAAAACTATATTATATAAATATTTTAATAAAATAGAATATATATAAATGTATTAAAATAAAAGTTTTGAAAATCAAATGAAATGTAAATTAACATTTTTATGAGACTAAATCAATGAAGAGAATAAAATCGCGATTTTCTCTAAAATAAAAATTCTTCATTGCATCGAATTATTTGGCTTCATTTTTATACTTTAAATCATTTGTCAAATGCAGCATAGAATGACATCGAACTTTATTAAAATATTATTGAGCAAAAATTCGAAATTTAAGCTGAGCTGTAAGAATGGCGAAAGGAAAGAAAAACGCGCAGGAAAAACACACGATTAGGGCCAGACATCTGAAAATGGCCGACTAAACTCATACTTGGCAAATGAAATAAGATTTGGATGCCATTGGAGCTGAGAAAAAGTCTTATAGTAACTTGTTATTTAACTTAGCAATAAAAACGCGCCCGAATCAAGAGCTGTCATGTTTTTAAAGACTAAGCAATTTCGAATTTGATTAAAACGTCATTTGCTGTCAATAATGGAGGTCGAAATCCTTGCCATTATGCAACACGTTTTTAATTTGAAACATTCCAAATCTTCGGTGTTGTACCCCAAATAAATTTTTTGGCATTCTGTGTAAATTGAGCTAAATCTTGTTAAAATGCCATGAAAGGTCTGTTTTAGGTCAAACCAATCATAGAATCTTGGTGGGTTTCTATCAAGGAACACATGTACAAAATTCTGAAAAATTGAAAATTAGGGTTTTTTCCCCTATTTTCAGGGAAATCCCCCGAAAATAGGACCTTCCCAGAAATGATCGAAAATGATTTTGATAGGCTTAAAAGGCTTCACGATCACATTGGTCAAGTCAGAATCATCAAAAGACATGTTTTACTCTGGTGGGTCTATTTCTCTTTTTCAGGAACGAAGTTAGGAGCTCCGCAGCCATTAATGGCAGATTGGCCAGTACCAGGTGCTGAAAGCTAACCTTTGAAAGCTTCAACGACGCAACCATGGCGGAAAAGGTCAAAAAAGATGTTGTTTGATGAAGGGGATTTTCAAAATGAAAAATGCTGAGAATTGACTAAGTCTGGGATTTTCAAAAAATGAAAAATGCTGAAAATTGACTAAGTCTGGAGAATGCACGCCTTGCTACCAAGAGGAGGCTATGCAGTCAAATGCCTTAGTCATTTTTCCCAAACATCCATACACGATGAACGTGAGACATGAAGAAATGGTGATCTTCGACGGAGGAGTTTCCTGAAAGTGAAAAAGGTCAAAATTTGACTAACTCTGGAAATGTTACGAAGGAGAAAACTCAAAAAGCTGAAAAGAGCCTTTTTCAAGCAGGGGCGCCCATGATCTTTGAGGGTCAAATGCAGTCAGTATGATCACTCAAAGCAGTCATTCTTGACGTTTGAGTGCTGGCTCGACAGTGAAACAAACATCCAGATCATCCGATGAATAGATCACTAGCAACTGCTGACGAAGCAAAAAGAGGCAGTTGAGGAAATATCAAGAAACCACAGTTGACGACAAAGTTCTAAGGAAAAAGAGCCTTTCCAAAAGAAAGGCGCCCTTCTTTCTTGACCTCCAGATGCTGATAAATGACAAAAGGCTTCCCAGGATATCTTTCTCAGCCCAAGTAGATCTCGGAAACGCAACTACAAGCATCAACACCTGACAGAGCATTCAACGGGTAATCCAGATCAAAGTAGGCAACTTTTCAGATCAAGATGATCAAGTCAAAAGACAAAAGCGCCCTTTTCAAGGAGGGGCGCCCTTGGATAAAGGAACCCTAAACTGAAATCCAGGTTTTCTGAAGACAGTCATTTTTGGCGAAGCAGAGCTGGGTACCTGATGAGACATCAAGCGAAATCATCTGACTCTCCGATCAACGAGAAATCCAGATCAAGGCACAAGAGGTTATTTCAAAAAAGCTGAAGAACGAAGATTGAAAAATCACTAAGGCATAAGCAAAAGCGCCTTTTCTTGGGAAAGGCGCCCATTCTTTTGGAGCCTTAAACTCAGCTTTTTATCAAACAGTCTCCCAGGCACTTCTCTCCAGTTTGGATCCAGCTCCGCAGTGAATGTGTCCGTGACGTCTCAGGATCAACAGACAACGCTAGATTCAGGATCAAACTGAGGCTGTTCAGGAGAGAAAATAATAAAAAACTTGCAAAAATCAAAAGGGACGCCTTGAAGAAGTCAAAAGTCAAGTTGTTGACTAAAGTCAAAAGCTTTTGAGTTAAAGTTGGCTAAAACGCTCCACGATTGGTGGAAATCACCTTTTCAACTTTAGATCAAGCCCAAATCACCTTTTGAGCTTGTGTTAGGTCCCCAAATTTGTGGATCTGAAGCTTAAACATACATATTCAAGGTGAAGGCGTCCCATTTCATTATTTCATTGCAGGATAAAAGATCAAAAACAGCCACAAGCTCTCAAGGACGCCATTGATAGATCTAAAGGAGGTTTTCATCCGTTCTTCAATTTTTCTTGCAGATCTGAAGCAGAAAAGGATCACTATTTTGAGGATTGGACCCAGAGATAGATTTTTCAGAGAATCAGATAAAACTTCCAATCCATCTTCTGTCTACTTCCTCTCTTCTTGTCTTAGGTTTTCTTGCACATTTAAAAAAGGTGGCAGGCTACATCAGATCAGATCAACTGGGTAGATCCAGCGTAATTTTCCAGAGAAACCCATCTCGTCAAATTTCCGAAAATCAACATACTTGCTGCCCCTATTTTTGGGGGTTTTTCCGAAAAAGTTTCAGAATCCAAATTCTGAGGAACTGGGTTTGTTCAGCATTGAAGCACGAGCAAAACCCATGTGCCAGATTTTTCCCGGAAAAATACTTCTCGGCAGGGCGCTATTTTCAGGGGTTTTAGGAAGTTGTCTGAACACATCCGTGTTTACAGTCAACAGGCGAGTTCTTCTTCATAGAATGACAATTTGGCGTCCTTGGACTCCAATTGAACAACTAGACCTTGCACCAGCAACTCTCCAACCAGATCTTACACACATTGCTGGAGAGCAAACGGACATCACCAACAGTCTGCAGATCTTTATCTTTGAAAAGAATACATCTCCCGCTCAGTGGAGACCTGCAGCAATTACTCTGGACGAAGAAGAAAGAAAGACTGATCTTGCAGCAAAAGGACCAATATTACCATCTCCCGCGTGGTAGTAAGCACCTTGACTTGCCAGCTGCGAAGAGATCATTCCAAGCACGAAGCCGCCAAAGTTACCAAGAGCAATAGCTTGCGCAAGAAGAGATGTCGTGTCATCAAAGCATTGAATATCTAGAGACGGAAGAAGTCAACACATAGATCAAGGTGCTGTTGACCAGAAATGGAGAAGTGTGAAAAGTGCACCAAAGAAGGGCGCCATACACCCTCCAAGTGGCATTCATGAGACTTGAGTTGACTTGATGCTTTTTTCCAAGTCAACTCAAGATGATATTAAATGTAGTTGGAGTTGACTTGATGCTTCTTTCCAAGTTTAACTCCACTTTCCTTAAATCATGCATTGTCAGATCCCACTGATTAAGGATGTCTAATTGACTTCCATGATTTGTGGATCTTAGATC
>VDFB02074337.1:0-28003 GCA_007258455.2 Sequoia sempervirens
ATTCTTTGTCCATTTATTGCATAGCTTTGTGGAAGGTCTGCTTTCTCTTTCCAGAATGAAGCTGGAATTGCATTTGTTTTAGCCAATGATCTTGATGACCCTGTATCCACAAAAGCATCTAATGGAATCTTTTTATATCCTTGAAAACATAAATTTATCCTGATATAATTTCCATTATTTGCAAGTAATAAAGAGCAATGTTTTTCTCTTATATTAAGGGGATCACTGCCTTTGCCGTTGCTGCTGGCTGCTACTGATTGTATTTCTGACTGGTCTGCTTGAAAAAGAATATCTTTAATATTTCCCACCTCTGCAGAAAGATTTCTGATCTCCTTTTGCTGACTTTTAAGAAGTCGTTTTATATCACTCATATCATCTAGGAGAAGATCAAATTTCTTAAAGATAGCAATAATATCTGTGTCTGCAGAAGAGTGTTTGTGGGATTTAGAGGAAGAAGTATCTTTCCTTTGCCATGGGGGGATTTTGTACCCATGATCAATGTGTTTTCCTTTTTGAGCAGGGGATTTCTGCTGTAACTTGAGTTGCTTTTCAGCATCAAGTTTTTCTTGCTCTAAATTCTTCATTTTTGCAAGATGCAAGTGAACTGCTCGTCTTCTTTCATCTCTAGTTCCAGCTAATTTGTATGGATCCTTAGATTTTTCAATCCGAATCTTAGTTTTGAGATCTTCAATAGTATTTTTTAATAATGTAACCAGGAAATCTTCATCTTCTGATTCTGGTTCTGAACTACTGCTTCTTGGAGAAGGTGTATTGTGTCTATTCCTTCTAGATCTCATCATAAAATTAGATTCTGGAACTATCTCTACAAGTTCATATAAATCAGTTAGTTGATCAGTATATTGTACAACATCCCATCCTGGGTGTTCCCTTTCAAAGGTAGCATAAATCTTTGTGCCAGGATTTAATTTCTTGGGACAATTAGTTGCATAATGGGGTCCATTACAAATGAAACATTTGACCCTATTATTTGAACTGTTATTTCTCTTTAATAACCAAGGAGGGTTATGTGATTTCCTTTTCTGGTAAGGAACTGCTTTGTAATGCCTTTTCTTTTTGTATCTACCATGCTTGCTTCTCCTGAATGTGTATTCTCCGTCATGGTAGGTTTGTTTTTTATGCGAACATTTTCGGCATCTGCAATTTTGACCACAACCTTTCTTTTTATTCTTGAATTCCTTTAATTGCTGGAAATCTTTGAGTTGGTTGATTGGGGGAAGATTACAAAATTCTTTCAGGTTACAAGTGTAATTGTACTCATCTTTGTTGAGTTGTAATGCTCCTAAGAGGCATTGTTTTTCTAACTTGTATCTGATCAATCTTCTTAATGTAGGAAAACTGACATCATCAAGATGCTGATTTTCTTTTCTGATGATATAATCTTGTGCCCATGCACCTAATCCACAAGGCAATGAATTTAGGTAGTACTGTTTTGTGGTAAGATCATGCATCTTATTAGCAGCTACCATGTATGATTCAAACATACAGTTATAAGCATCAAATTTGGCTAAATTTTTCAGCTTCATAGACTGTAATATCTTATTTGCCTCTACTGCTTGATTGGATATATCATCACAAAATAATTCTGTTAATAACCATTTGAATTCATCAAATCCTGCTTGAAAGATATCATCTTTTCCTAATTTTTTAGATCAACCAAAACTGGATCTGTAGGTTGTGTTGGAATGACTTTAGGCATTGGACCAAGGTCTGGCAGGTTATTCCACCAGTTGTGTAATTTTCTTGTCATTAACCTGACTGCATATAAGACTTTACTTGGTTCAGTCCATGTACCTCCTCTTTCAAAGAGATTTTCTAATGTGTCTGTCCATGTGCAAAGAGCTTCATATGGATTGACCAATTTATCAATATTGAGAATGTATCCACTGGATGCATAAGGACGCATCTGCTCTGGCCTTAGATTTTCACTAAGTGGCTCTTGCATTTCTATATCCATGGAGAGTTTCTTAAGGGATTCCCATGGCTCTTGTTCATTTATCTGCTGATAAGTGGACAGATCTAAAGAATGATCCTCATCATCAGTATGTACAGAGGATAAAGAATTATCAGAAAGAATTATACTGTTAGTGTCAGAGTAAGAAAATTCTGAATCTTTATTGGCAAATACAGGTTCATCCATATAAACTGGTTCATCTATATCAGAATGAACACCAACTTCTTCTAACCAATCTTTGAGAGGTTCTGAGTCCTGATCTTTTGGCATTGGGGTACATTTTTCTTTTCCTACAGAAGTATGTTCTTTTGGAGGTAGGAAAATATGCAAGGACTTTTTCTTGGATGAAGAAGAAGCTTCACTGGATGATTTCTTTCTCTGTATCAAAATTTTTGTGGAGAATTTGAATCCCTCTGTTTTTCTTTTGAGTTCCTAATTCTTCACTAGAAGCTGCTGTCTTTACGGTCTGGAGTTACTCTGTCTTTGTATATTTTACGACTTTTCTAATTTCTTAGAAATGTTTGTCAACAGAATGGATTTCTCATCAGCATCATCTTTCCTAGCTGTTTCATTATTCTGTTGATTTCCATATATATGTGTCAGATAGTTATCTTGATGTTCTTGAACAGAGATAACCTTTTTTACACTATTGTGTGCTTGAGTAACATCATAGCTTATACTGGCAATATCATTTGAGACTGTCCCACTAAAATGTTCAATATTTTTAACCACAGAGAAAAGCTTTTGCTGATCTTCAGAAATAATCTCAACCTTATTTCGGTATCTACCGAGAGTATTCTGAAGAATGAACATCTGCTATGTCATCAATATTTTTCTTGTCGCGAGAAATTAACCAGCTGTGAAGCCGGTTTCTCACGAGCTACGATTCTTACGCCTTCTTCCCAGTGCAGCCATAAATTTTTGGCTCATTCCTTTCCAGTGATTCTTATCGGTTTTAATCGAATATAACTTCGGATGGAGGCCATCTGCACAGTTTCCTGGAAGCGATAATATCACCGATTTCACGATTAATGCTTCCATCGCGTACCTTATGTCTTTGTTGATTGCACGAGCGAGGATTTTGACTTATGAAAGTTTTCTCTCAACATACATCCTTTTTCATTCATCTTAGTAAGTTTGATCCCTTTACCTTTCTTATCAGACAGGTTTTCTTGTTTTGGGGTTAAAGCTAACCTTTGGCTGACCTGTCTGGTGAGTTTATCAATGAACTCAGGATCTTCAGAAGGATGAGTGGATAGTATTTTTCTATACCGTGGAATTTGAGAAGACTCAATGGATTCTTCAGGATTGAAATCTAGGAATGGTTTATTTGAAGTAGTTGGGAAGTTATGAGACATAGAATATGTCCTTGATAAGCGAGGTGCAGAAAAAGCAGTTGGAGTCTCAGGTTGAACAAATAATGGTTGTTGACCAGGGAGACTCTGAAGGTCAATACTAGCCAATCTTACGCGCTTTACACAATGAGTTTCTTGAGAAAACAAAGGAGGAGAAGATATTGGAAGTTTTTGGAATGATGGGTTTTTGTGAATCTGTTGTTCAATTATAGGAATCAATGTCTTCAAAACTTTTGGCCAATATATGTCTTCCATGGCTATCTACATTTTTATTTGCTTCTGTATAACTTACACCTGCTGGGAATTTAGAAGGAGGAAAAATAGTATTTAACAATCTATATACACAACGACCACCAACAGTCGCATAAACTGAATCTGGCTGCAATACAATCCCTTTGACTTGTAATAACAGACAGAATGCGGATTGTATATATTTGTCTTCTAAATTGATGGTGAAGTTTGGGCGGACTGACATTAAAGCATCACCACCTATTTCTTCATCACGAAGAAGATTTTAATAATCTTCCTTTAAAGCTGTGCTATAGCGGCTTGATCCCAGAAATAAAGTACCATAGAAATTATCATTAGAGTATGAAATAATGCGCTCACATGCAAAGTTAAAGTGTGGATGAAGGATTATATCAACTAATGAGAAGTGGACATGAAAATATCCTTTTTCTTTCCATCGTTTAATATCATCTGATAATAGAAATGGTAAATATACTGGACATATTCCAACTCCAGAAACTCTAAGATTTATTTCTGACTGCCTAACAGAATGCATTACTTTTGCTTTTATGCCCTTTTCAGGATATAAATCTGAGATCCTTATATCTGGAAACTTAAAATTGCCTTTTTCATCTATCAATTCATCTTTATCTTGAAAATAGTTATGAATCACACTTGAAAGAGAGCTACTTGCATTCATTGAGCGCTGACTTGCCATAATGGAGGAATAGACTTACTTGGAAGCTTTAAATCCTTTCGCTGCTACAATTTCTGACTTACTGCTCACCCTTGGCGCCTGTCCTTCGGCTAAAACGGGATTTACGGTCTTACTGCAGGTCTACAGTTACTCGCGATAGCTCCAATACAGAATACTAGCTCCATAAGACTTACAATGGGGTTTAACCAACTCAATGAGGCAAAGCTATTTTCAGAATGACTATAATAACCACAACAAAGATAGTAATGAACATTCCAGCTTTTAAGCATAAACTGAATCCAGATGAACAATATGGTTCTCTCAGAGTTTTTATAACTTGCGATTCAAGTTCAGCGGCTTGGTAGCAATAACAGTAGCAGCTTCATCTTGTGTATCATCTGTGTAATTGGATTTGGCATTTAGACTTTAACATGAATTACACAGAAATGATAAATGCCAAATCCAATTACACAGATGATACACAAGATGAAGAATAAACATAGGCAAACTTTGCATTCAAAACTTGTTCCACTATGAAAACTCATTACAATATAATCAGATTCTGATCATCCAGATCGCACTAGGCGCAGGAGAGAGCATAAGTCTGATAGCCTAAGACTCTTCTAAGACTCTTTCAAAGCTCAAACTCGGTCTGTCGAGATAGGCGTCTCTGAGGTCCTTTTATAGCAAAAGACTGATTCCATCGGAGCGGAACTTTAACCTCCTCTTCATAATATTTTGAAATCCGCCAATAGAAGAGTGCCAAAAGAAAAGCATCTTATCCGTAGCACCGCCTTAGGGGTAAGTGCGTGAACGGGGATAAGAACCAACCGACAAGAATTCCTGTAGCCATTTAAAAAGTGGCGTGAGCAAGGAATCTTCAACAACCGTGATTAGGACTCGTGTCACGTACACGATGACTTTACACCCAAAAGTCACTATGGGGTCTGCTTTTTTGTGGATAGGTAGCATCCTATCTGTCACGGCTTAACGTGGGTGACATCACGGCATAGACAAGCCCATATGCTAGCTCCCAAAGGGAATCGGATCTAAAAGATCATCTGGTAGCTCTGAACAAGCGATTCTCCAATCTTCCTCTGTGGCGTTGAAGGCATAATCTATTTGCACCATGTAGTCGTTTGAGTATGCAATATCTTTTTCTATCCGTGCTGCAAGCAAAGCTGGTCGAAGAGTAACTTCTTGATTCTGAATTCTGACTTCAGCTTTCCAATCTTGCTCTAGAGGATAGTATTCGATCCTGGGAAACCAATAACCATTTTGAGGATAAGTTTGCAAATAATCTGTTAAACCATCACAGATTCTAAAGGTAAAACCAGGATGTATTAGTTCAAAGAATTGTTCCATATCTTGGTTAAACCTGCCACCAACAAGATCAGCATAATCTTCAAAATTATCTTGATGCAAAGAGATGCGAGTTATAAAACCAAACTTAATTAATTTCAACAGATTCATTTTACTTTTCTTGGACCATTGCATGCCAAAGAGGCCTTTGAATCTGATGTGCATCATCTGTCTTCCACACCAATAGCTGAATGGGGCAAACTGCATTCCTATCTCTTTTTTGAAATCATCTTCTTCTTCAGGATCTAAAATTATATGGTGAAATTGATATTCAATATGTCTTCTGAGATATGTTAGCCACCTGTTCAAAAAATAAGTTTCTAACAAAAGAATTATAATATCTTTTGGAAGAGAGGGGAGAATTTGTATATTCCCTTGGCCAAGATCTGCAATGTACATGGCTGCTCCATCTGTCCTGATATATTCACATCCTTGAAAATCAAGGTCAGTATAAATTGAGCATGCCATTTCTCTTGTAAGAGAGTCTGCAAGAGGATTGAGCTCACCTTTTATCCATTCAATTTTAAAATCATATCCTTGGAACTCAAAATACCATCTAGCAACTCTACCTTGTGCAATATCTTCATCTGGCCTTTTATTTAGGAGGTTTCTCATTGCTTGGCTGTCTGTGCGAACAATAAAGTGTACTGGTTTCAAGAAGATCTTGAATTTCTTTATCCCGTTCTTTACTGCCAAAATTTCTTTCTCATATATGTGATACCTTGTTTGGGTGTCAGTGAAAGTGCCTGATCTATATCCACATATATGTTGTTTCTTCGGTCCTTCTTCCTGAATCAAAACAGCTGACCAAGTTTTATCAGAAGCATCAGTATATAAATACAATGGAAAATGTTCAACTGGATTTTGGAGTGCTGGTAACTTTTGACATTTTACTTTTATCCGCTGAACTGCTTCTGTAGCTTCTTCAGACCATTGTTCAGTATCATCCTTAAGGTGATGTTGGATGAGTCTTCTATCTTCAGCTAATCCTTTATAAAAGGGAGCTAAGTAATTGAGACAACCCAAAAATCTTTGAATTTGCTTCTTGTCATTTAGAATATCTGGAAATTGTTGTATTTTGACAAGAATGTGAGGTTGAAGCATTACTTTTCCTTCCTGTAGATGCAATCCTAGAAAATCTATTTCTGAGGTACCAATTACCATCTTTTTTGCCGTTAAACAAATTCCATGTTTCTTGATGGATTGATATAATGCATCTAAATGTTGCAAGTGGTCAGGAACAGAATCTGAAAATATTAATATATCATCAATGTATACAGCACAAAAATCTTTTAAATGTCTCAATGCCTGGTCCATTCTGCGCTGAAAATAAGCTGGTGCAGTACTGAGACCAAAAGGCATGACATTCCATTCATATAATCCTTGAGGGACTGAGAATGCTGTTTTATATCTGTCAGATTCTTTAACCTTTACCTGCCAAAAGCCTGATTTGCAATCAAACTTTGAAAATACCTTTTTATTTGCAGCTCTATGGATTAACTCTGAACTGAAAGGAAATGGATAATTAAATGGAAGAATTATCTCATTTAATGGCCTGTAATTTATGCACAGTCTTTTCTTTCCCCTAATCTGTTCTGCTCTCTTGTTTACTAAGAATGCTGGACAGGAGAATGAACTTTTGCTTTCTCTGATAAAATTTCCTTGAAGGAGTTCTTGCAATTGTTCATCTATTTCCTTTGTTTCTGATGGGCTGAGTGAATAAGCTGGTTCATATGGGATTACAGACTTACATTCTGGCTTTATCTGAATTTCACATTCCTCATGTTCTTGTGACCAGAATTGTAGAGGATTAGGACTACAGCAATTTTCTTCAAATAATTTAGTAATTTTTTCAAAAGGATTTGCTGCTTCTTTATTTTCTTTACTGGATTCTTGCCTCTTTCTCTTTTTAACCTGATCAAATCTATGATTAACTATTTTGAGTGTAGGAATCTCAATTTGACCATCTTCATGTTGTAAAGAGATTTTATGTTTCCAAAACTGGAGAGGCTCATATTTTGTAAAGAATAAGAATCCTAATAAAACATCATCCTCTAAGTCATTATATTCAATGAAATCTGTAATGAATATTTTTCCCATAATTTCAATATGCACATCTTGCGCATACCTGCCCATATGGATTCTTTGTCCATTTATTGCATAGCTTTGTGGAAGGTCTGCTTTCTCTTTCCAGAATGAAGCTGGAATTGCATTTGTTTTAGCCAATGATCTTGATGACCCTGTATCCACAAAAGCATCTAATGGAATCTTTTTATATCCTTGAAAACATAAATTTATCCTGATATAATTTCCATTATTTGCAAGTAATAAAGAGCAATGTTTTTCTCTTATATTAAGGGGATCACTGCCTTTGCCGTTGCTGCTGGCTGCTACTGATTGTATTTCTGACTGGTCTGCTTGAAAAAGAATATCTTTAATATTTCCCACCTCTGCAGAAAGATTTCTGATCTCCTTTTGCTGACTTTTAAGAAGTCGTTTTATATCACTCATATCATCTAGGAGAAGATCAAATTTCTTAAAGATAGCAATAATATCTGTGTCTGCAGAAGAGTGTTTGTGGGATTTAGAGGAAGAAGTATCTTTCCTTTGCCATGGGGGGATTTTGTACCCATGATCAATGTGTTTTCCTTTTTGAGCAGGGGATTTCTGCTGTAACTTGAGTTGCTTTTCAGCATCAAGTTTTTCTTGCTCTAAATTCTTCATTTTTGCAAGATGCAAGTGAACTGCTCGTCTTCTTTCATCTCTAGTTCCAGCTAATTTGTATGGATCCTTAGATTTTTCAATCCGAATCTTAGTTTTGAGATCTTCAATAGTATTTTTTAATAATGTAACCAGGAAATCTTCATCTTCTGATTCTGGTTCTGAACTACTGCTTCTTGGAGAAGGTGTATTGTGTCTATTCCTTCTAGATCTCATCATAAAATTAGATTCTGGAACTATCTCTACAAGTTCATATAAATCAGTTAGTTGATCAGTATATTGTACAACATCCCATCCTGGGTGTTCCCTTTCAAAGGTAGCATAAATCTTTGTGCCAGGATTTAATTTCTTGGGACAATTAGTTGCATAATGGGGTCCATTACAAATGAAACATTTGACCCTATTATTTGAACTGTTATTTCTCTTTAATAACCAAGGAGGGTTATGTGATTTCCTTTTCTGGTAAGGAACTGCTTTGTAATGCCTTTTCTTTTTGTATCTACCATGCTTGCTTCTCCTGAATGTGTATTCTCCGTCATGGTAGGTTTGTTTTTTATGCGAACATTTTCGGCATCTGCAATTTTGACCACAACCTTTCTTTTTATTCTTGAATTCCTTTAATTGCTGGAAATCTTTGAGTTGGTTGATTGGGGGAAGATTACAAAATTCTTTCAGGTTACAAGTGTAATTGTACTCATCTTTGTTGAGTTGTAATGCTCCTAAGAGGCATTGTTTTTCTAACTTGTATCTGATCAATCTTCTTAATGTAGGAAAACTGACATCATCAAGATGCTGATTTTCTTTTCTGATGATATAATCTTGTGCCCATGCACCTAATCCACAAGGCAATGAATTTAGGTAGTACTGTTTTGTGGTAAGATCATGCATCTTATTAGCAGCTACCATGTATGATTCAAACATACAGTTATAAGCATCAAATTTGGCTAAATTTTTCAGCTTCATAGACTGTAATATCTTATTTGCCTCTACTGCTTGATTGGATATATCATCACAAAATAATTCTGTTAATAACCATTTGAATTCATCAAATCTTGCTTGAAAGATATCATCTTTTCCTAATTTTTTAGATCAACCAAAACTGGATCTGTAGGTTGTGTTGGAATGACTTTAGGCATTGGACCAAGGTCTGGCAGGTTATTCCACCAGTTGTGTAATTTTCCTGTCATTAACCAGACTGCATATAAGACTTTACTTGGTTCAGTCCATGTACCTCCTCTTTCAAAGAGATTTTCTAATGTGTCTGTCCATGTGCAAAGAGCTTCATATGGATTGACCAATTTATCAATATTGAGAATGTATCCACTGGATGCATAAGGACGCATCTGCTCTGGCCTTAGATTTTCACTAAGTGGCTCTTGCATTTCTATATCCATGGAGAGTTTCTTAAGGGATTCCCATGGCTCTTGTTCATTTATCTGCTGATAAGTGGACAGATCTAAAGAATGATCCTCATCATCAGTATGTACAGAGGATAAAGAATTATCAGAAAGAATTATACTGTTAGTGTCAGAGTAAGAAAATTCTGAATCTTTATTGGCAAATACAGGTTCATCCATATAAACTGGTTCATCTATATCAGAATGAACACCAACTTCTTCTAACCAATCTTTGAGAGGTTCTGAGTCCTGATCTTTTGGCATTGGGGTACATTTTTCTTTTCCTACAGAAGTATGTTCTTTTGGAGGTAGGAAAATATGCAAGGACTTTTTCTTGGATGAAGAAGAAGCTTCACTGGATGATTTCTTTCTCTGTATCAAAATTTTTTGTGGGGGCTGCTTTTGAGAAGGCTGAGCCTCAGTTTTCTTTTTGGGTTCTAGTTCTTCACTAGAACTGCTATCTTTACCAGTCTGTGTTACTCTAATCTTTTTTGTATATTTTCTGACCTTATCTAATTTCTTGGCAATGTTTGTCAAGATAATTGTTTTCTCATCAGCATCATCCTTTCTGGATGTCTCATTATTCTGCTGATTTCCATATATATGGGTCAGATAGTTATCTTGATGTTCTTGAACAGAGATAACCTTTTTTACACTGTTGTGTGTTTGAGTAACATCATAATTTATACTGGCAAGATCATTTGAGACCGTCCCACTAAAATGTTCAATATTTTTAACCGCAGAGAAAAGCTGTTGCTGATCTTCAGAAATAATTTCAATCTTATTTACAATATCTACAGAAGTATTTACAGAAGAATGAACATCTATTGCTATGTCATCAATATTTTCTTGAGCAGAAATTAACCATTGTGAAACCCAATTTCTCTGAGCTTCTGAATTTTTCTGCCTTCTTCCCAATTCTGTATGAATTTTCGGCTCATTCCTGGCCCATTGGTTTTTATCAGGTTTTATCTGAATATAACTTTCAGATGGAGGCCATCTACCAGGTTCTAAGCTGGTGATTTCTTGTTCCTGATTGTTAACTTCCATTTTGTACTTGTGTTTTTGTTCAGTACCTGAACGAGGAAGTTTGGATTTATGGAGTCTTTCTCTCAACATACATCCTTTTTCATTCATCTTTGTGAGTTTGATCCCTTTTCCTTTCTTATCAGACGGGTTTTCTTGTTTTGGGGTTAATGCTAACCTTTGGCTAACCTGTCTGGTGAGCTTGTCAATAAATTCAGGATCTTCTGAAGGATGAGTGGATGGTATTTTTCTATATCTTGGAATTTGAGAAGACTCAATGGATTCTTCAGGATTGAAATCTAGGAATGGTTTATTTGAAGTAGTTGGGAAGTTATGAGACATAGAATATGTTCTAGATAAGCGAGGTGCAGAAAAAGCAGTTGGAGTCTCAGGTTGAACAAATAATGGTTGTTGACCAGGGAGACTCTGAAGGTCAATACTAGCCAATCTTCTACTTTGTAATCGTGGTTTGTCAGAAAACAACGGCAAAGAAGATACTGGAAGCTTTTGGAATGAAGGCTGGGTTTTGTGGATTTGTTGTTCAATTACAGGGAATCCAATATCAAAACCTGTAGCATCTATATGTCTTCCATGGCTATCTACATTTTTATTAGCTTCTGTATAACTGACACCTGCTGGGAATTTAGGAGGAAAAACTCCGCACTCAGTCTATATTGCATCAAGCTCAGCATATGTACCATCCTCAAGAAGATAGTGACACGGGATTTGAGTGATAAACCCACTAATGAGTTTGAGAGCTTCGTCCACATCCTCTTTGAGCGCAACCATCTTTGTAGAGGTTCTCTCATACGTTTCCACTTTGAAGAGATGTTGTTCTCTCCAAGCAAAAACCTTCCTCTTATCCTCATCTGCTACAATGGCATCATATGCAACTGCTAACTGAGATATGAAAATCAAGTCCTTTGGCTTGCCCTCTGCTACAGATAACTCAAGCTGATGGATCCCCTAAAGAAGATCATGTGCCTTATACCTCAATAGATGTAACTCTGTGAGAAGGTACCGGCCTACGACAATGAAATCTTCCACCCAATTGTCCAAGAGCTTTCCACGATTGACTAATCAATCCAATTTATGTTGTTTTGTAGGTGTCCCTTGAAGGTGCGGAAGACTAGGTGCTTTGCTTGAGTTTCCATGAATGAGATCTAAGATGTACTGTTGGAGTTGCTTGTTTCATCCTTGAGGGCTGCCTTATCTTCTTCGTCCTTCATGACACAATCTTCAAGATTACTCGCGACAACCTTAAAGAGGCTCATGTCTGTTTGTCGAGTGCTCCTTCCAAGATTAGCTTTGACGAAGGTGAAATCACCAACTTCAACTTCATCCAGGCTCTTGCCCTCTGGTGGTGTAGCAACTTCTACGACAATCTCTGCTTCAGGAGTCTTCTCTATGTGCACCTGCTTCTTGCTCTTCTTGTTTGACTTATCTTGATAAGGACTGCCAAACTCAAATAGGTCAAGCTAGTATGAAGGCTTTCGCCTCCGTCTTCCCAAAGACCTCTCAAGCCAACATGAATGATCAATGTTATCTTCTTGAGGAGAGACTGTCGTTGTTGTATCGACCTCCGATGGATCAACTGGAGCTGAGGCTTCCCAAACCGGTGATTCTAGCTCTGAGTCAATATCAATGGGAGGTGACTGTGGTGAAAATGGAAAACCAAGAGGTGAAGAATTGTCTTCAGCCTGTATCACTATCTCCATTGGAACTTCTGACACCTGCTCGACCTAGTTCTGCTTCCGTTTGCTTGTGCTTCTTCCCTCTGTGTTCCCACTAACTCTAACACCTTCAAGGGGCTTCAAGATAACCTTAACTCGAGGCCTCGACCTTGAGGTAGAAGGAAATGAAGAAAACCCTACCGGCGGCTCTATATCTGGAACTGACCTTCGCCTTCTCTTGTTGTCCAAGAAGTGCATGCTAGTTTTGATAACTACTCTTGACAGATCCTCAATTGAAGTACTCTCCCTGGCATACCAATCTAGTTGGCGAAGTGGCTAGCGAGCAACACGATCTTTGACGTATGTGCTAGCAGCACCTCTCTGTCATCATTTGACAAACCCTCAACGTCTTCTGATAGGAAATCAGCAAGCTGAGGAAGAGTAAGTCTGCAGTAATGACATCGGCGCACTTCAAATTCGTCTTCACAATTGACCAAAAGGTCCTCAAGTGCTAGCCTGTGTGAATTACTTCGCTCCAATTGTGCTAAGTAATGACCCAATGGATCATAAGAACGCCTATCGATGAGATATCTGAGGTGGAGTTTTTCTAACTCGTTCATCATTAACATGCAATCTGCAGTTGTCTTGCATTTGTAAATACCCCATCCAAAAGGAAAGGTGAATGCTTGTTTGTGTCGATTGCGAAGAAAAGAGTGAACCTCTTTAGCTTGTCTTAGGAACTCCATGAATAAGACCTTGTCTAACGGGTACCTCAGTAGCATCAGAGGTTCTCCAGTGTAATAATACACTTGAATGTATGTGAAAGTGGGGAATTGAATGAACCAATCCGCCCAACTGTCCATTGTTGATCTTGCCTCTGGTGAAATCCCAATGTGCATCTCATTATCGAGGTCTCTAACTATCTTCATGAGGAAGTGATCATTCACCGCTTTGAAATCTTGTTCAGCCTTTGAGAACTCCAATTGTGAGTAATATTCGTGAACATGCTGAACACCAAGAGTTCCTTTGGTCTTCAAAGTTCTATAATTGCCTTGAAATGCAATTAAGTAGACCAAATAAGACACCATGTGAAACTCATGGATTTTAAGGAATCTTGTGATTTGTTGGTGAAGACACTCGCTGATTAACATGGCCTAGTCAAAGTGTTCCTTATTGTCGATAATCCGGGAAATGACATAGAACATCCACGGTCGGAAAATATTAGCTTCCTCCTGACCTGTAATCTGATTGAGCAAAGTTATCAAGATAGCAACTTCGTCCTTGAACTCCCCATGCCCAACCTTCTTTGGCATGTTGGTCTTCTGTTTTTTTAACCATCTCTGAGCAACCTTTCTCTAAGATCTCTCCTTGTCTACATACCATATCTTGTCACAATCCTCAATGACTATGGTAAAATTGTTTGAGCGAGGTGGAATAGCAAAGCACTTCTCGATGTCCCTCGGCTTGAGGCTGCAAAATGACTCACCCATCAACTGATCTAATTTGTCTTGTGGATGAGTCGTAATGCTTTATGCAAGCAATGACGAACTCAAGGTCAAAAACCATGATAGGAATAGATGTTTCTACCAACAACCCAGAACGCTCAAGATTTTTGACTGTTGTGCTACTAACACCCTCCAACGTGCTCAGTTTGACCACTGGATTGACATGACCTAAGTCTGTATCCGAGGTTTTCAAAAAGTCATGCACCAAGACCGGTTTGGCCTTGTATTCTACGGGGTTGAATTGCATTTTGAAAATTTGGATTTTTTATTGTAAAGTCGGATATGTTCAAACAACTTTCAGAAAAAGCTGAAAAAGGCTCTGGATGAGGCTAAAAATAGCCAATTGTGGGAAGAAAATTTGGAATTTTTCCGAAACATGGGTTTTATAGAGAATTAAATTCAAAGACAACCCAGATTGTCAGAAATTCGAAAATTTGAGTTTTAGCAAGACATGCCAAGGCTTTTCAATCAAGAACTGTAGGGGTTTTAGAGGTTCCAGGTGGAATTTCTCTCGAGAAAAACTGGCATATGAGTTTTGTAAGCAATGGAATTCTAAGCCAACCCAAATGATTCGATTTTGGAAAATTTGAGTTTTTGGCCCATATGCAAAGGAATCATTGGAAAAAAGCACAGTGCTTCAAAAATGGAAGCAACGGAGCAATTTTCTCGAAAAAATCTAAGACATGGGTTTTGCTACTGACACTGAAATATGTAAACCCAAATGATCAGATTCTGAAAATTCTGTCGTTTACTTTGACATGCTAGAGAAAACCTAAGACAAGGATAGGAGAATTTTAGAGATAGAAAATAGAAGTTATTATTCTTCCTCTAAAAACCACACCTATGCTTGAATTGGATTTGATGAAGTTTGCATGCACTCGAAAAATGAAGTCTGAAAAATATATCTCCTGAACAATCTAGACCTGGCACTGCGAAGAACACTGAAAAATATTGCCCAAAGCGCCTTCAGATCTTTGCTTGCTCAAGAAATACATGTTTGTTCTCACCTGTGATGTGAAAAATAGGCGCCCATATGACTTAAATAAATAAATTCATGTCTTAAGGCATCATAATATGCATGCAATTCCTAAATTTAGGCGCCACCCTTTGATTGGACCTCTAAAATGTACGCCATCTTCTGATTGAGCTCCATAACAGTTAACTAGATGAGAAATAAGCCCTAAATAGGGCGCCACCTCCATGTATTTCAATTAACTATGCATGCAAAAATAAGTCGCCCAACTGCAAGCAAGAATTAAGTCAAGATGAAGTCGAGTCACTGAAGATTAAATATAATTAAAATTGAGTTCTCAACCTCCACCTTTTTAGGGCGATTCATGCACTTCAGTTCAAAAGTCAAAGTTTGACTTATAGGCATCACCTTTTAGACTTAGAAATTTTCTTGAAAATCTCAACTTGCAAACATCACCGGAGCCCATGTTCGATCATTGATTATGATTGACTGATGTGTCCAGAAGACTGACTGACAGTTTCGTTGAAGAGCAGGATCAAAACTAACAAGAAACTCCTTGAGGGTGTAAACCCTAATTCTGACATCTGAGGCTTCAAAATTCAAGGCGCCCATGGCCTCCAAGGGTGCTTTTAGCTTCAAACTTAGTCAATTTTTCATGCATTTTCATCATTTTGAAGGTGATTTTGACCTTCCTTCATCTCGCGTCCTTCGGCGTTTGGCAAAACTTCAGAACTAATTGACAAGCTCACTACTGAGCTGGCTCCATTCTGCACAAGAGCTCTTGGAGAGCACATTTCCAAACATCATCTACTAGGTTAAAATCATGGGCGCCCCTAGCCTCCAGGGGCGCTTTTGTTCCCAGACTTAGCCATTTTTCAAACTGGCTGAATCCACACTTAATCCCTGGCTGCAAGCTGCTGAGAAATCCTCTGACCCGGCTGAGGTAGGCAACGGAAAGCTAGAAGCATCGCGAACAGGATGAGTATCTGAGATGACCAAAAAGAATGCATTTGAGGCTTGAAAACCTTGGACACCCCTGGCCTCCAGGGGCGCTTCTACTGTTTCTTGACATTTTTGACCATGATTAGACCTTATGTTTGACTCCTGATTCCGACAGTTCAGCAGCTCAGATTAACCCGCTAACGGATTCGTTGCGAAGCCTGATCAAGTCTAAGACAAACATTCTAGGTATCATTCGGTCAAAAACCTTCATTTGGTACCTCAAAAGGATGGGCGCCCCTGGCTAGGAGGCATGCTTTTTGGTCCAATGTTAGTCATTTTTTCATCTCCCTCATTTCACGTTCAATCTCTTGTATTAGGTGCTAGACGGATCTTCCGGACTGGCTGGTAGGCTAATCGCAAAGCTAACAGTATTCCGAAGAAGTCTTCTTGGAAGTGACAAATCTCAAAAATGAAATTTGGGCCTCTGAAATCTAGGGCGCCCTTGGCCTCCAGGGGCTCTTTTGCTCTAGAGTTAGAAAAATTTTGATGATTTTCACCTCGGCAAAAAATCCCCTCTAAGACGAAGCATCATTTTGAACATATCTCGCCATAGAAACTTCATTGGAGCATTTTAGGCTTAGATTTCGACACCTGGTGTCTGGCCATCTGCCATTGACAACCTCGGAGGACCTAACTTTTCACTTGAAAAAGTGAAGACTATCCACCAAACTTAAACTGACTTTTAACTGAATCTGACTTCACCACTGTGATCATGAAGTGAAATAAGCCAATCAAAACAGTTTTCAGTCAATATCGACGAGTTTCAATTTTTAGGGTTTTTGACCTAAAATAGGGGTCCAAAAACCCTAATTTTCAATTTTTTCAAATTTTTCCAGTATCTTCCTGACATCAAATTGACTAAAATTCCATACTTGATTTTCCCAAAAACTATATTTTGACATCATTTTTACAAAGTTTAAACCATTTTAAGCAAAATGCCTTAATGAAGCAAAAAATTTGGTTTGGGAACAACAATGTTCTAGTACATGCCTAAGCTTTGGCACATGTCAATACAAAGAATTCCTTGAGTCACATTTTCATTATCAATGCTCAAGCACGCACTTGACCAGTAGTGCGTACCAATACAAAGTAGACCATTCGTTCAAACATTGTCTAGTTTGTGCACATGCACATCAAAGAATAAAGATGTGCCTATACAAAGAAGTGAATTTTCAAATGCATGAGGAAATGTAGAAATGTGTTCTTATCAAAGAGATTTAGAACGTCAAGGTATATTTCAATTTTTTTCAAACATTAGCCATGATCAAAGGGAAAATAGCTAAATTATCAAAATCATCTATAGCTACCTATTCAAAAGTCTATTTTTAGCCCACACGAAAAATAGTTCAAACTATTTTCAATTGTCATCATTTTCAACTTGAAGAGCTTATTTTAGGATTTTCTATTTTTAGTGGTCTCTATTTTTAGCACGAGGAGCCTACACTATTCTTCACATTCACTATTTATAGCCTAGAGTCCACTATATTTAGATCACCTATGTTTAGATGTCTTGTCATTTAAGAGATGTGACCATTAAGACATGGTTTGTAACAAATTCAATCTATAGCTTAACTAGAGGTTGCATGGTTTTAATTTTAACATTAAAAGATAATATTTTGTAATAAAAATTGCATTCCATGAAATCAATTATTTGGAGAGAAGTAGCAATTAATTTTTATTTAATTTTATACAATAGCTTTGTAAAAAATATAAATAAGCATCCTTTTGCACTTAGTTTTAATCAATGCCAATTCTCACACTTACATATTGTTGGAATTGCTATTCATCGAGTATTTCATGTTATTGTGATCCAAAGTTATTCTCACACTTACATATTGTTGGAGTTGCTATTCGTCAAGTATTCAATGTTATTGTGATCCAAATTTGTTATTCACTCGATGACAATTATTATGGATATCTTGCTTATAAATATTTATTGAGATGTCTCATTATGTGTACAAAGGGTTAAATTGCTTCAGCAAATTTGCAAGCTTTGTGTTGCAAGTTAGCTCAAAGATGTAGATCATATCTTTGTACCAAATTCTTCATTTAATTTATCATAGTGTGTGTGTTTATGTGTTAGCCTATTCGACCCCATATTTATACTTGCATTGTCTAGCATTTACTTTTCTCTAAGCAATGCAAGCATCTAGTCTTGGAAAAAAAATTATCAAAAAGCATAAAATTATTTGCCTTGTGTTGAAAGAGCATCCTAGCCTTTTATCCTAGGCAAAACCAGAAAATACACATTTTCATTTTATTCTGCATGAAGTGAACCACTCCAAAAACCATTGTAAAGATTGTAAATACTTTTTAGATTTAGGTTAGGTGTTATTTTACAAGGAGCTTCCTTTCTAATTTAAAGAGCAATTCTACCACACATCTATTCCATTTTGTGTTGCACTAAAAGATACTAATTAAAACGCTAACATTTTTTGGTGGTTCTGCTAGAGAACAACATAAAACTACCATCTTATCCATCAAGTCATTCAATTTGGCATAAAGGTTCCAAAATTGAGATTACTCTTCCAACTATATGCATGTTGCATCACATGGGCCATTGAAGAGTAAAGGATAAAAGGTCCACAAGTTGTTTATGCATTGTAAATGTTCATCTATCGTTATGTGCTCAGAGATTTTTTGTACCAAAGACATATGGTCCGATTCTAAGCACACATTTTGGTTCTACTTGTTGAGGTAGTGTATTATGTGGGTGGTATAGTTTGTTGTCATTCTTATGTGAGAATTGTAGACTTCTTATCCAAGTGAGTTTTAGACTACTCAATTGGGAAATAGATCTTAGTGTTGCTTAAAATACATCAAGGAGTCTTGTAACATAGTCTTGTGATGTGTAGACTCTTATGGCTTTTCTTGGTTTTGTATTGTGAAATATTTTATGTATTCAATTTGTTTCTTGTTAATTGTATTTGCATGTTATGAAGTGTTATAAAGTCCTAGTTACTTGTTTACAATGTATTGAGGTGTACTTGACAATGTTGTAATGTGTTGTGAACATCAATGGGATTCGTTAATGTGTATTTCTTACGTATATATATCTAGGTTACCAAATTGGTAGGTTTTCAAGCCAATTCTAGGTACAATTAATCCCAAAATTGGAGTCTAGTTTGAATCATTTGTAAATTTGAATAGGGTTCAAATTTTCACCTTTGAAACGTTTGGAATCGTCACCCAATGAACCTAGAATATTCTAGGGGCACAATATGCAATTCAAACATGATTCCAAACTCCGAAAATGATTTGAAAGCGTTTTTGTTTGACTTTGATTCTTTGACCCCCATAAAACTCTAAACGACAACATTGTTTTCTAGCTCATGGGTTTCAAATTTTGCAAAAAGAAAGAATAGTGATGAAGAACAATTAAAAACATGATAAATTTCTTCAATAGCCATAGCCAACAAACATAGGGAAAATGCCAAATGCAACTCTCCCTAGATTGTTTCACTTGAGTTTTAAGTTAAAAGAAATATTGAAGGAATTCTCTACCCAACGTGATTTCATAATGGTGTGACCATCTCATAGTCCTACTAAAGAATTTTTGGTGCTATGCCAACCTTTTGTTATTTATTAATCCAAACTAGCTACAGGGGATGCGAGGCTTAATTTAAATTTGGGTAATTTTAAACTTTAAGATTTATAATTCATTTATATTATAATATTTTAGTTTTATGAATAGATTAATATTAATATTATCATTAAATTATAGTAAAATATGTATATTTACTATTCAATTCAATATATTATCTTATTAAATAAATTAATATTAATTTATGAACATTTTAGCATTTTCTTTTGGCGTAAACGCTCTTGATCTAGAGCTATGAACCAGTGAAGTCACAAACGGGGGACCTCATCCCCAACATAACACTCAACAATTACACCCCAATGGGGTTTGACCATTGATGGCAAGAACAACAACACAACTTAACCATCACACCATGCCACTATTGGCAAACATTTTAATATCATTTACTTATATTATATTATTTAAATAACTATTATATTATATTATTTTTATTTTTTTGTACAAAAATAACCAAAACGTACCCAACCCCTAAGAAAATTTGTCATACTGAATTATTGTACCTCCATACTCATATCAAATTTGGTAAATTAGATATATATCTATGTGAAACTAAACAAGGAAAGAATCTAAGGTAATCTTGATAGATTGTTACATATTGCTTCATGGTCATTAGGTTAGCTATTTATCCACTTCAAGCCAAGTTGATGGTTAGACAGGATGGGGTTCCTTCAATGTGTTGATTCATAAGTCTTCCTCATATGTAGTTGGATCTTGGATGAAATTGTTCGTCACTTGGACAAGTTCTATGTTGTACATGGATATTGAATTATTGAACTTGACTACTATTGTATATGCGGTGGAATTGTGCATGTTGCATATGCATATCATTGTACATTCTTTATAGGTTGTAGTACTGACCCTAATGTAATATTTGACCTATTATATTTAATACTTATCAATGATTGTGTTGTTCTGTATTTGATCTTTAGATGTACTTGTGAGCTAGACTTGTTAATGAATATCAATTTGAATCTATCGATTGTACTTGTACTTTCATATTATGGGATACAAATGTTTGTTTATTAAAAGAGAAGAAATTTTTTTCATTTTGCATTTAAGGGTATGTTACAGTCTACAAAATTCTCACGCATTCACAGTCTAGGAAAACAACAGTATTTTTTGGTATGAAACATATGGCCACCTTAGTTTTCAGCACCTTAACAATGGCATCTCCTTTCTATGCTACAATAGCACCTTTCATTGAAGACAAAGGAATGATTATTGGAAGCAATTCTCACATTATTCCTTGGCATGGCAATCTTATTATTCTCCTTTAGAATTGCTCATATATTTCATTTATGGCAAAATCAACTTCACATCAACAGGAGAAGACTGTATGGAAAAGACTTAATCTCACTTCTAATGAGATTTTCATTTATAAAACCAAATCAGCAATCCAAAACCCTAGCTGGATAAAAGTTTCCCACTCTCCCTCATCCCAATCATAGCAATTGCCTGGTTGAGTGGCATGGCTAGTCAAAAAAATGGCATTAACTTCAATGATTTGGTGATGCAAATCCTAGTTCGCAAAGCCTCTACACACCTATGCAATAGCTGCAATAAATTTAAAACATCTTATCTTTCAAATTTACTATTTAGGAACTTCCGTTCATGTAGGAAAGCAAAAAAAGAAAAAGCCACCACTTGCTCCAGCAGTCTAAATAGGAAACTTGATGTACTGTCCCCATTTTTGGCCTAGGCATTCGAAGAGAAAATAATTTAACTAGTTAAATTAAGTTGTCTAAATTAATATTTTTCTAGTAACTTGTATTTAATTATTTATGCTTTTAAGTTGAATATTTTTATTTTTTAAAGTGAGTGATTATTTAAAAAGTGTTTTTTATAATATATAGATTCCAGAAAGTTATGTTGGGGTTATAAAAGGAGGTTGAGGAGAAGAAAGCAACTCATTCTAAAGTTTGATAATTTCCCTTTTCAAGATGTGTGCCTATGGCCAAACTCATACTGGCAGGACAAAACCCCAATGGTTTTCCTCACAGACGAAAATCCGAAAGGTAGTGTAGTTCCATCCAAGAATCAATAGAGAGCTGAATATTTGGAGTTTGGTGACAAAAACCCTCAAATTCCGTTGGAGCAATTTCATGCAGAAGTTGTCTTTGTGTTGAATGTTTGCAAATAAGGGTTTGGAGCAAATCGATTTATCTTTCCCAGTTTTGCTAGATTTGCAGATACAAACTGTGATGAACCGTGCTCACTGCTGATTTGATTTCACTTCGTTTAAAGGACTGATTTTGGTTTGTAATCTACTTTTCTTGTTTTTGGTGTTTTTGTGGTTTGATGCCAAATGATTTTAATAATTTTCTTACAACCATATGCATATAAAAAACTCAAATTAAACTAAACTTAGAAGGATAACTTCAAAGGAACTCAATACACTAGTTAAGAGACTTCCTTCATTACAATAGAGTGCTAAAATTATATATATCTTTCATACATTTCAGAATGAGACACCATTTTCAACTAAAGACAAACTTGCAGCCAAAATGCACTGTGAACAGTGCTTGCTACAGTACCCGCGCCCACCAAAATGCTCATACAAATTAAATGACAAACTTCCCCTACCAATTTCTTGATGAAAAAGCTTCTAAATAAGAGGGCACCCCTTTTAGGAAAGAAAGCAGCAACAATATGAAGGCGTTTTTCTTACTAGAAGATGTAGAAACCCTCACATGATGGCGGCTGGCTGTAGGTGGTCAAAATCAGCTCCAACAATCTTCAAAAAGCAAGCCACAACCTCAAAAACGTGAATGGAACCTCTAACAGCGATTTCCCTTGCAATGGATGACTTCTAACCCTTGAAAACAGCAAGATATGGCTCCCACGAATCAAGCAAAAACTCAGACCTGCACTTTAAAATGGTCTTTCACACTCTCAAGTTGCATAAACTCGAAGAAATGAAGCCCAACCAGACTTTCCCACTGCTGAAAGCTAGAAACCCTAGTTTCTATCCTCCACAAACTCCACACTTCAAGCTTCAATCAGCAAAATAAGTCATAACATGAAGAAGTTCGAACTTCTCAAGCTCCTTTTATAATTTTAGCTTGAAAAACACTATTCATTAAAAAGTTACTATTCACATAAGTTGTTACTTTTTCCACTTTAGTGATGAATAGTAACAGCAAAATAGAATTCAACCCCTTGAACCAATAGGCACATGGCCCCCAAAGTCTGGAAAGGTGAAACGATGATGAAGATCAATTTTTCAAGCTCCCGTAACATGCCAAACGCGCAATTCCACCATGTCACCAAACTCCAGATACCAAATAAGTAAATTTCCGACCAGGTGCCCGGACAGGTGACCCTCTAACCAGAACCCTTAGCCTACGAGGGTCGATGTAATAGGCTAAACCACTGAGTCTCGAAAGGTTAAATAGAAGGGGACATTACACAAACTTATTGAAGATTTGTTAACAACTAATAAATTTAATTTTTTGTGGTGTGAATTGGTAAAAATTAAAAAGCAGATATTATTGTGATGTGTGTGCAAAGTGAATTTGGAGAGATATTATTGTGCAGTGTGTTGTTGTGAAGAGAACAAATAAAACCAAAATATTTTATTAGCTGGGTGGTTTCCAGCCATTCCATTCCTATATTTCCTAGGAAAGTCATACCACATCCTAACTACAAGGAAGGACAGCAATAATATTTTAGGAGGCTCATAAGCCTTAAAAATCCTCAACACCACCTACATAGGAGTCAACGCAGCTTAGGGAAGAGTCAACAAAGCTTACGCAGCAGGTGAAAGGGAATTGTTACCTAATATGAAGCTGCCGTACATCATTCAAGGCTGCCATATTAATCTTTGAGGGTGTTGTGCAAATTGATGGAGGCATAAGGAGTATTTGGGAGTCAAATTTGATTGTTATTAGAACTGTGGAAAGCTGTCATGAGGTCAGCAAATTAATATAACATTATTTCTGTGATTTCTAAGGCTCTGTGTAAATTTCCTGTATTGTTCGGTTTGCTGTAACAGCTCTTAAACTCATCAATAATTATCTATTATGCACATTTTATTTTGAATTTAATTAAGAAAAGAAGTATTTTTAGTACTGGTATTGAGAAATCAATTCTATTATAATTATTCATGAAATCATGTTAAACACCATTACATGCAAACTGTTTGACAAAATACCTGTGCATCAAAACTTGTGAAAATTGAAATATTTTCATGTAAAAAATTTCGGCAGCATATTACACTTGAATTACCACAAATGTAAGTGCCTTCACAACCCTAATTCACCTCAGGAGATCTACTAAAGGAAGAAAAGACACTAAGGCTTAAAGAATGCAGAATTTTAAGAGTACTTTAAAAACAGTAAGCACCCACAATCAATGCGGTTGAGGAGGGCCCTCATTCTGCTCCAACCTTTCATGGCTCTAATAATACCTTCCCTACCTCCTCTCCTTTGAAACACAATAATTCTCTCTTAATGTTTTAAGATGTGAAAGTGACTATACCAGGCCCACCCAAGTTCTATACCCAGGGGATCACTTTCAAACCCCCACCACAACAATTTCTACAATCTCTCAGTCCTCCAACTGCACCCCCATTTCGTCCCAAATTTCTAACCATTCATGGAAGCTCTTTGGCCTATTTCAAACCACGAAGCCCAGCCCCAAAAAAACACTTCACAAACCCCACCAATGATCTCCACACCAATGCACACATCCCATGAAAACTCCAGAAAACTCATTGATCAACTCAATCTACCAGTCAACACAAAGCCAACCTGAACCTTAACCTTGATCTTTCTGGTACCAATGTTTCTGTTCTATAGATTGCAAGGAGAATTGAAGCACAAGGAACTGACATAGAAATGTAAGAAAGTATGATAAAATTGTTAGTTAACTACTAACACAGGCAGGTTGAATACATTTTGACAACAAAAAATTTGTGACAATCTAGTGGATTGACATTGTTACCCTATACACAACTTCAAAAGTTGGGCAAAACAGATTTGATGCAAATTCATGCCACTGATAAACAGAAATGCCAGCTTGCTCAAGCTATACAACAAGCCACAAAAAGACAGGCAATGGTTTCTCATCGTCCTTCTGTGAATCAGTAGATGCATGAAGAAGAATGCTTCTTCCTTGCAAAGAGAATTGAAGCTCAGGAAGCTGACAGAGAAATAAGCCAGTATGATAAAATTGTCAGTTAACTACTTGTGCCAGCATACTTAATGCATTCAGACCTCCTATAATGTCCCTTCTCAAAACAAACAAGAAAACTCAGACAAAAATAATGTTTTATTATTTTTGAGTACTGGCACCCAAAAGGAGGGAAAATGATATTTAATTTTTGAATATTTTGTGCCAAAAATATATTTTATATTTAAATGGGGCTTGGACGACCTTTTGGAGAAATAGGAGAAAGAAAATAATAAAAAATAAAACAAAAATCAGAAGAATATTGGCACCCAGTTTTGAAAAATAAAAAAATAAAATAAAAGCAATTTAAAATATCAAGTCGGTGCCTAAAGCTAGGTTGGCTAGTTGAGGGGTTATACGGGAGGTTTGGTATTTATACAAGGTGAATCAAAGGCATTAGAGATCATCAACGAATTTATCTTTACTTTCCTGATCTGCACTTTGGTGTATATTCTAAGGACGAAACCCCTTATGAATATAAGAGAAGTTGGACGAAACCCTAGCTTCTTCAATGGAGGACTTCATGACAGAGGTTTACATGGGCTTTAATGGTGATTCTTGCTAGATTCACACTCAAATTTCTGCATCAGCATTATGCGTCTAGTTTGAAGGGGCAAATTAGACAAGTTAGAAGGTGTTTGCCTACGGAATATAATTCTAATCTTACGTACTACTGGCAAACTGGTAATGTGCAGAACATAGGATAAAACAGTAAGCTAAAAGATATCATATTTGAACATCATAAACTTTATTCATTCTTAGAAATATCATGTACAAAAGAGTATCAGCATTGATTGACAATAAACATCAGCGCCAAAAAACTATATCCCGACTATCCCAATCCGACTACATTTAACGCTCGGCGGTGGTTAGATAACCAACCGACACGACGCTTCATAACAACATTAACATTAACATAATCGGAACATGCTTTCCCGAAAGTACATGACATTATTATTCTTTACTAATCTATAGTTTTATTAACCATTGGCCGACTACGACTACGGCCGACTACGACTACGGCCGACTACGACCACGGCCGACTACGACTACGGCCGACTACAAAGTAAAGATATACGACTAACATCATCCCCCCCAAAAAAGAAGTCGTCTTCCAGACGACATACATACAGCAAGAGAAGATCATTGAGAAGTAGCGAGGCCCCTCGATGCACCGTGATGACGCCGGAGGGTGGAAGAATGTTTCTACTCGGCAAAAGTTCACCTCAGTGACGCGGTGCTGTCAGCCGATTCGCAGTATCTTTGTTCTACCCGGAAAGGTCGTAAGGCAACCTTCATGAGGAAAGTCATCGAGTAATACCAATTAACGCTGCACTCGCTGCTACCGTTCTCCTGCCATCGCCTCTGCGGTCACGGCCCATCCTTCTTTTCCAGCCGCAGGCTACCTTTTTGGTTTTTGTGTCAGCCAGATAGCCTTCTTTGCCTTGTCCATCTTCATACCGGGCTGACCTAAAATGACTTTTATAACTTCAGATCAAGTGAAAACTTCCGCCAACTGCCGGTGAAAACTGCCGAATTGCCGAAAACTGCCGAACTGCCGAAAAAGCTGGAAATGCCGTGCGCCCTGGAGAATCTGTACCTGAGAACTTGGCAAATGTGGTAGAGTTCGTACGGCTTGAAAGGTGGGTGAGTGTCGTACGCCTTGAGATATTTCGCCGAATTTGTCTGATATGCTGATGCCGTACTCTGTGCAGAGGATGCAAATGTCGTATACTGTGAGGACTTGTGACAACCGTACGACCTGGAAGTCTTCTGAGTGAAAAGGCCGTACGATTCCAGAAGCTTGAGATTGGCAGTGCCGTATGATGACAAAAACTGGAGATTGCCAAGGCCGTACGATGTGAATTCTTGCTAAGTGGAAGAGCCGTACGACCCTAGAGTTCTGTGAATTTCATGCAAGTGTTCCTGAAATGCTGGTGCCGTACGGATTCTCTTGCAACACTGAGCCCTTACGACATCTCCTGAGGCAATAATGTCGTACGACTTGAAGGAAGTCACTGATGCATTGATGCCGTACGATTTGGAGGGAGTCACTGATGCACTGATGCCGTACGACCAAGAGAATATCACTGAGCTGCCGTACAATGTCAACCCTGGCACCAATTCCAGTCTGTGATGGTCGTACGATTTCCAGTGGCCAACCGAGTGAAGACTGAGAGGCTTGTAATTGTCGTACGATGCAGTGCTTGGCAAAATTGTTTACTGGCAAAGGCCGTACGGTGCAGAACTTGGCAAAATTTTCAATTTGCACTTGCCGTACGATTTCCACTGACAAATAGAATGAATACTGGGAAGCTTGAAAATACCGTACGGTTTGAAAATACCTTGGATGTCGTACGACTTCAAAACTCTGGAACTGGTGAAGGCGTCGTACGAGTTCCTTCTTTGTGCTTGACTTGCTGGGTGCGTACGGATTCCTGTGTTCATTTCTCCCGTCGTGATTTCTGTTTATTTTGCCCTTTCTCCCGACTATTTCCTCTTTAAATGGCCGTACGGCTTGGGGTGCTATATTTATTTCATTTTTGACTTTATTTGTTTTAATCGCTCTCCTTCTTGGCCGTACGCTTTTTTCTCTGGTCGGGCTTTGGCAACCTTTTAATTTAATGTTTTCTCCTTTAATTTTCCGCCATTTATTTCCTTTAGCCAATTTCTCCTTTGACCGTACGATTTGTTCAATAGCTGAGACTCTTATTTTAATTCGCCTTACTTTATTTAATTTGAGCACTTTAATACTTCCTCTCTTAATGTCCCAACCATTTAATTTATTATTTAATTTTTTCTCCCTTCTTTTGCTTTCTTTTCTGACTTCTTTTACGTTTCTTTTATTTTTTTCTTCTTTCCTCTTTTCTTCCCATTCGCCTTGTTCCTCCTTACTCTGTTATTTTCTTTTATTTTCATAGCTTTTTTCCTATCTATTTTTATTTTTTCCAACTTCCGTTCATTTTCTCTCTCCTCCCTTCTCTCTTCTTTTCTTTTTATTTTTTTCAACTTCTGTTCATTTTCTCTCTTCATCTCTTTTCTTTTTTTCTAATTTTTTAATTTTTTCATACTTTTCATTTTTTAAGTCCAACACAATTTTTTCATCTTGTACCTGTTCAGATTTGTGGACAGGTGTATCGTCCAGTGTTGATACTCTTTCTTTGTACTCTCCGTTCTCGGCCGGAAATGTTTGGCTGGCCCTTCCCTGTGTCTCTTCTTCCTTGCTTTCCCCGATTTGTAGCATGTTACACTCTCGGTGGAATACTTCATAGTCTTCCATCTACCAATGAAATAAGCCATTCAATGAGCTTGTCTC
>VDFB02074338.1:0-18732 GCA_007258455.2 Sequoia sempervirens
GTTGAGTTTCAAAATGTCATGCTAAAGGTTTACTCTATCATTCATGCATATCTACAAGTGGTTGAGAAAATTGTGGTGGATTTCTCTATTGCATTGAGATTGTCTTCTCTCTGTAACAAGTCTTCTTTTTCTTATTTGTATCTTTGTGGCAGTGAGCCCTCTAGTTTGTTAGCCCTGTTGGATAGTGAGTCTTGGTTCGGATAGTGAGTCATGTTTTGGCAATGATCCTTTTGTAATCAGTTTTGATATTCTCTATAGTGCGAGTTATGTTCCATGTAAATCTAGTGTTGTGTTTGTGTGATGGTTTTCAATTTCTATGCTTGCACTTAATGTTTAATCATTTAAGTAGTGTTAAGGATTGATTCTGGTGAATGATTTAAAGGTTTAAATTTGTTACAACTAATTCACCCCCCTTCTGAGTTGTCTTATTCAACAATTGGTATCAGAATTTGGTTCCTTGGAGTAGAGCTTAACCGCTTAAGGAAGGTTTGGGATGGCTGGCAAAGTTACTTATGATTATTCGAGGTTCGAATGGAACTAATTATGCTATCTGCAAAGTATTGATGGAAGAATATCTAGAGTATTATGGATATGATGTGGAGAAAGGTTACAAGGATCCTTACACTCCTCCTGCTAATGGTTTGAGTATGGCTGATGAGATCAAAGCACATGAGGTGAACAATAAGGAAAAGTACATGTTAAAGAATAGTCTTGTACATTCTGAGTTGATTAAGGTTAAGAATCTAAAGACTACTAAGTCTAGGATGTTGTGGAAAGGGCACATGAAAGTGATGAAAGAGTCAAAGAGGAAAAATTAAAAATTTTGGAAACACAGTTTGAGCTCTCACTAGTAGAATTTGGCAAATAAATGACTATGTGACTAAAACTTTTAGTCACAACAACTAAAGATGACTAAATTCTACTCATTTTTTGCAACACAACTATAAATGACTAATTTGATCATCAAGTAAAAAACACAACTAAATAATTAGTCACACAAATAAAAATTAGGAAATATGATATTAAAGTGGATAATTAAAAAATATGTTTCAAATTGAGGGAGTGGGTTGTATTATAATATAATATAATAATATATTATATTACAATACAATATAATATATTATATTATAATATAATATGATATTATATAATATAATATATAATATATATTATATAATATTATATTATTATTATATATTATATTTACATTATATAATATTATCTTATTAATATTATAATATTATATTTATATTATAATTTAATTTTAATAAACATACTCTAAATCCCTAGTCAAAACCTTATTTTCAGTTGAAGCTTGCCAAATTGGAGAAGTGAAAGGTGAATACTAGTCAGGAAGAGTTTGGACGAACCGAAACCAGTAGTGGTGGGGAAAGCAACAAAAATGGATTCAAAACTAGTAGTAGCTAGGAAAGCAACAAAAAATGATGGAATACACCAAGATAGGTAAAGGATCTTGGTCGTAATTTCATTTTAATAAACATACTCTAAAATCCTCGTTGAAATCTTATTTTTAGGCTACAACTCACCAAATTGGAGAAGTGAAATGTGAATACCATTGAGGAAGAGTTTGGAGGAGCTGAAACCAATAGCTGTGGGAAATTTGTACACCATCAGAGAGAGGGAGGGTCACTGCCCTTCCGAAAGAACCATGTCATCAAGGTCATTCTTTGTGTTTTTACATGCCCCTATCCCACCCCACCTCACCCCACCCTAAACAATCTGATCTATCTTGCTATCAAGAGGGGCCCATACTCCACTGTATTCATGATCATTTGATCATAGTTCATGAGCTTGACTTCCTGGCAACGTTGGTCCCTCTATAGAGCTTGACTGGTTACTCTATTCACTTTTATAATGAAGAGGCTCTTACTATGAGAGTGTTGTTGCAAATTTTGGCACGTTTACAATCATTTCCTCCATTATGCTATTTTGCAGGGGTGGTCATGGTAGAGGAAGAGGCTGTGGAAAACTAGCATTACAATATATAAATTCCTACTCTATGATGCTTGGAATTTTAAAAAAGTTTATTATATTTTTACCTTGGTTTTTGCCAAAGAGTCTCCCCTTGCGAGGGATGGTTGTTCTCTGTGAATCTCTTGTGAAATTTTTTCATTCATTGTCAAACTTGATTTTCCTTTCCTCTTTAAAGTGTATTCTATGATAATTTTGATCAGCATTTTCTTTTGGGTTTTTGGAAATAGTTATGTTGTAGGAATTTCTCCTTGATTCTTTTGTTCCTTACATAGTTACAGGAAGAGGAAAAGAGCATAAGTATAAGAAAATATGAGGAGTATTCTATTTATACAAAGTTTCAAATCCAAATGAAACTTTCAAGAAAATAAATTCATTGATATAGAGTGATTCTATGTTTTTATGCCTTTTTGAATTCTTCAATAAATGATGTAAAATAGTTAATGAGGTTTTTCTTTTCCAGTGAGGCAGTTGTCACTGAGACATTGAATGTAACCAGTGAGGTTTTGATTTGTCAATGAGGCTTAATGAATTAAATTTTCATAGTGGTTTTTTCTTCACTCATAAATACTATGTTGTGGCTCCTCTTGTGTCTGATCAATCATATTTGTTCAAGAATTTTTGTCTTCATTTCATGGTGCTTCTTTCAACATTTGAATATCTATGATACTTGAAGTTCATATGCATAAATTTGTGAGGATTAATTAGGTTAGATTTGATTTGTAACTTGAATCATTGATTCACCCAAATAAATAACTAAACCATTACTAAATAAATGACTACCATGATCAAATAAATGACTACCATGACTAAAATAAATTACTACAATGATTAAATAAATGACTATAATGACTAAAATAAATGACTACCATGACTAAATAAATGACTACCATAACTAAATAAACAAATACCATGAATAAATAAACAACTAACATGACTAAATAAATGACTACCATGACTAAATAAATGATCAGTTAACAACAATCAATGACTAAATTAATCACTAAATATACCACCAAATTTATCAATCAAAACAACCAATAAATGACTAAAAGTGGCCTAGTCATGAATTTGGTCACGTTATAAATGAATTGAAATAAACTACTAATGGTCACATGACCAAGCTAATGGTCACGTGACCAATTTTTCCTAGTTTTTGTTAGTCATTTATTATTGTTTTTCTACTAGTTTCCTACATATTTATGAAGATGAGAATGTTAAAGCTTATGTACAAAGATTGGATGAGATAGTTGTTAGAATGTGAGGACTTGGTGCTACTATAGATGAAACCAGGATTGCAAAGAAGATTCTTAGAACTCTCCCTGATGCTTACAGCCAAAAGGTGTGTGCTATTGAATAGAGTATAGATTATAAGACCTACACTAAAGATCTATTTTTGGGAACTTTGACATCTTATGAGATGAGGAAGCCGAATTTGAGAAATGGATTCAAATTAAAGACTACTTGTAAGGCTACAAAAGCTGAAGATCCAGATGAAGAAATATTGATGAAATAGAAGCTAACTTTGTGAGAAGGATGAGGAAAGGCTCTGGCAAGTATGAAAGTAAGTTACCCTTTAAATGCTTTAGTTGTGGATAAATAGGTCATTATGCTACAAAATGTCTAGAAAGAGCTAAGAGGAATAAACAAAGATATGAGAAAGAAAAGAAAGGCAAGAAGATCAATAGAGCATATTATGTGAATGAGAATGCTAGTATATCTAATGAGGATTATCACTATGAAGATCCTATTGACAATGAATGCTTGTTCTTGGCTATAAAAGATGAACCTACTTCTGCTAATTCTAAACAAAAGATGAAGGAATGCCCTCCAAAGAAAGAGAAAAATGATTGTATTGTTATCTCTTCCCTACATGCTAAACATGTATGAAAAGAATTATTGGGTTGTTGATAGTGGTTGTTCACATAACATGATTGGTGATAAGATTAAGTTTGTTAAACTTGAAAAATATGATGGAGGATTGGTTATGTTTGGAGATGATACTGGTGCTAAAATTTGTGAGGTAGGTTTAGTAAGTTTTGATGGTAAGCATAATACTAATGATGTCTACTATGTTAAGGGTTTAAGGCATAATCTTTTGAGTGTTGGGATAGATGTGCAGTAAATGATATAATCTTGTATTTGAGGATGAGAAATGTGAGATCTGGATAGGATCTAAAATAGTGATTGGTGGACTATTGTATTTGACTTCTACTAGACAAGATATTATGCATGTCTATCTTGTGGCTAGATTTCAAAAGATCCTAAGGAAACACATCTTGTTGATGTTAAAAGAATATTCAGATATTTGAATGACACTCTAGATTATGGATTATGGTATTCTAGGGATATTGACTTTACACTAAGTGCTTATACAGATGCAGATTGGGTTGAATGTGTAGATGACAATAAGAGTAAAAGTGGTGGTGCATTCTTTCTTGGTTGCAGATTGGTGGCATGGTTGAGTAAAAGAAAGATTCAATTTCCTTGTCAACTGTTGAAGCTGAGTATATTGTTGCTACATCTGGTTGTACACAAGTTCTATGGATGAAATCAACATTAAAAGATATCGTGCAGTGGTGTATGATGATCCTATTTCTATCTTCTGTGATAATTCAAGTGAAATTAACATTTCAAAGAATCCAATGATGCACTTGAGGACAAAGCATATATCTATCAAGTATCATTTCTTGAGAGACAAGGTTGTGGAGAATGAAGTAAAGCTTGAGTATGTTTGGACTAAGGATCAAATTGTTGATATATTTATGAAGGCTCTTCCTAAAGATACTTTTGAGTATCTCTAGGATAAGTTATGGGTCATTTCCCCACCTTTCTTAAACTAGATGTATATGGAGATGCATCATCCTGGTGGATCTATGGATCTATCTTTCTTTTAGACTAATATTTTGATGGCTACCTCTCAGGGGGAGTAGGTGGTGTCAAGTGTTGTTATTATATGAGTATTTAGTTTTTATTGTCAAAAGGGAAATTGATGTAAAATATCATTTTCCTTTGACATTGATGTCAAAGGGGTAGAGGAAGATTGTGAAAAAGAGAAGAGGAAGAATTATGAAAAATATTATCTACTAAGTGGGAGAAACAAACAAAAAAATCTTGAGAAGTGTATTTAGAGCTAGTGTGTTGTCCTTGATCGTTTTTCACATCATGTGTTGCCATCAATGAAAAAGGGGGAGATTGTTGCAAGAATGAAAAGAATGAAAGTTTTGTCACTGATTTCAATTGGTCAATTGGTCATCAACTAGTTATTGATGTCATTAATTTCATGGTTGCAGGTTATTGGCTATTCATGTTGAGGATATTGAGAAAGATGTATTGAAGAAAGGTTGTAGGTGTTCAGTGGTTGCTCTGGGTTTTGCTCCAGGATTTGATCTTATGTTATGTGGTTTAGATATGTTGATCATGATTGTTGGAAGTTGCTATATCCATATTTTTGGTTGTTGATTCATTGTACAGTGCGAGTTATGTTCACTAGTTGTGAACTATGGTTTTCTATGGTTCTGGTTGAGCTCTGGGAAAAATGTTGTTCGTCCGAATTTCTCTTTGATAAAGTCTTATGACTTACGGTTCTAGATTTGAGTTGTTCTAATTGTATTGAAGATAATTTTGGTATTTGGAAAGTTTGTGCTTTATTTTTTTGTGTTTTACACTAGAGTTTGGTCGACCTTGTGTTGAACACTATATTTGGAGTTGATGGAGCGTTTTGGATCTATTTGGGTCCTTATCAAGCATGTGTTTGGGTTTCCCTCATTCTAATTCGACCCTAGGATGTTTTGGTGCCAACCTAATTTGAATTTATTGATGGTTGGCTAATTTTGGATATTGTTTCAAAGTTGAAGATGGTATAAATACAGGACGAGTTAGTGGTGAAATGGTGTAAAAAGAGAGATAAGTGCAAAGAAATAGAGATGATAGATGTGATATTGATGTGAATTAGTGAGTGTGTGTGATACAAGTGTGGAAGATCAGTGTGAAGCCTAAATGTTGAGTTTTCAGATGTAGTGAGATGAAGGTGTACTCTATCATTCATGCATGTCTGCAAGTGGTTGAAAAAATTGTGGTGGATTTCTCTATTGCATTGAGATTTTCTTCTCTCTGTAACACATCTATTTTATCTTCTTTGTATCTCTCTAGTAGTGAGCCCTCTGGGTTGTTAGCCCTGTTGGATAGTGGGTCTTGATCCAAAAAGTGAGCCCTTGTTTTGGCAGTGCTCCTTTTGTAATCAGTTTTGATATTCTCTATAATGTGAGTTAATCCTCACAATGGTTTTTCCCTTATTGGGTTTTCCACATAAATCTGGTGTTGTGTTTGTGCACGATGGTTTTCAATTTATGCACTTGTATTTAATGTTTAATCATTTAAGTAGTGTTAAGGATTAGTTTTGGTGAATGATTTAAAGGTTTAAATTTGTTACAACTAATTCACCCCCCCTCTCAATTGTCTTATACAACATGTGTGTCTTAGGTAAGTGACCTAGGACCAATTCACCTAAGGGTGAAATGGGTCCTCCCTTAGGCCCATGACCTAAATTTTAATTATGTTTTTGTAGTATTTTAATGATTTCAAATGTATGAATACATGTCAGCTTGTGTTATTTGAATTTTGGGAAATTAATATTACTTACCTATAAATAAGAGGTCATTTCACTATGTTTCACCTAGCAATTTTGATTCAAGCACTCTAAGTTTTCAACTGAGCATTATCAAGAGCATATCAAGAGCATTTCAAGGCATTCAGGAGTAGATTTATTGAAGAATTATTGCAGCAATCAAGATTCATTATCATGTCAAATTCTCCTTGCATCATGCATGTTTTTTGAGCTAATATGTTGATGTAGTGTTCAAGATCCATTCAAGCATTCAAAGGAATTGTTTCAAATCAAGTTTCAAGATCAAGCTCCACATCCATTGAAGTTATTTCATGAAGGTTGCAAATCCATATTCTAAGGTTCAAACAAGGGTTTGGTGAGTTGTGACATAGGCTTCTCCATTCATCATTCCTTTCATACTATTTCATTTCAATACAAGGTTTAATTACCAAAATGAGGTTTGACCAAGGAAAACCCCCATTCACCAACAACACAACATTTTTCCCTCTTGATGTTTGTTTGTATATTTTAGGTGGAAGATCTCTTGGAGAGCACAAATTGCAAAGTCAAAGTTGCATTTTTTGTCATCATTCTTGCAATTTCACATAACCTATAGGATTTATTTTTGGTTTTCTGACTATGAAAATATGGGATTTGGGAGTTCGAACACATCATAAGAGAACCCAAAAACATTTTTATAGAGCCCTAGTGAGGACCCATTCACCATAGGGAAAATGAGTCCTTAGATAGCTTTGAAAAAGCACTTTTGGTGACTAGTACACATCATTTTCCCTTTCTCAAATCTGCATTTTGATTTCTAGTTCAACCAATATTGAACTTAATCTTTTAAATTCAAGTTTTAGGTTGCATTTTGGAGTTAGTTTGCTATTTTTAATCTTTCTCCCCAAAGTGTTGTTTAATCAAGACCCCCACCCTTGCAAAAAAAAGAAATCAATAGATTCACACCTTGATTCGACTTACCTTTTGGTTGATAGTCCTTTCATTGTGTGGATCTCATTTCCTAATGAAATAAAGGAGAATGGGTCCATTTCCTATCAATTTGGGGACCTCTATTTTTCCCCCAACCTATTTTCTTATGTTTCATTTTGGTGAAACTGAGTTTGATCATTGTAATTTTCTAATTTTGGAGTCCATTTGCACCCTAGATTTAGATCTTGCATTCATTTGAATTGCATTGCATTGAATTGAATCTCATTCAGGGTTGTCTAGCTTGCATTAACTTTGCATTTTATTTGGGGGTTTGAGGATTGCATCTTTGCATTCTTTAAATCTAAAAAATACAAAAAAATCATTCATTTTTCATATCATTTACATAGCATTGCATCATCATTCACTTTCATTTGAAAATTGAAACAGAATTCCATATCAAATTAGGTCTCCGAGTTTGTCATTTTTTCATATTTTGCACTTGCTTTCAAAATTAGTTTCATAGAAATTTCAAACTGTAACTTACTGTTTCTAATTAGAATTTGGAAGCCACAAGAATCATCTCAGAAATCTGCAAAATTTTTTAAAAAAACCCTAATCTAGGACCTATTTTCCCTTGGGTGAATGAGTCCTTGATTAGGGTCATTTCCTAATTATTTTTGTATTAAAACATTTGTTTCTGCATTCTATTTTGCTATCTTCAATTTTGTGTTTCAATTTGCAAAATTTCTTTTAAGTGTTCAATTGATCATACTTCTAGTTTAGTTTGATAAATTTCGTGCATTGTGTGATTTCCAAATTGCATTTACAAGACATCATTTTCAGGCTTTTCCATTGTGTAATAAAAAAAATTACTTTGTTATAAATCTAAAAATCCCCTTGCATTTCAAACAATGGACATGTGTATAGGTAACCTATGGAAGTCTTTGACATCTCTAGTAGATATTTCAAGTTGTGTTTTTGGAAATGATCCTAATGCAATTGAACCTAGCCATTCTCAACCAACTCCTAATGATTTTCCTCATGAATTTTACATCATTGGAGACTATGATGATAGCATGAACAATTTCATAAATGGTTGTCTTAACAAACCTTGAGAACAATTCATCCTTTTACCCATCCATGAAACAACTAACACCCCCTACAATCCCACCACTTGAGATGTTTGGTCTGTTACATCCTAAAATTGAGTCACAAACTAATCCTAAACTTCTAACAATGAGTGAACCTCGCTCCTATGATCAAATTCATACCTATCCATCTTATGTTGACAAAGTGACCAACACACCCATCAACCTAGAAGAGACTTATGGCCGAGGATTTAAGATCTTAACTAAACAAGGAAGTGACATAAGTAATGATCATGAAATTCACAAAATTTTATCTAACAATTTCTTATTGAAGACAACAATGTACTATGATACTAAAATCCTTATCCCTCCACATCTTCTAAGGATACATATGTTGTACCTCATAACAATGAAGTAATGTCTCACCAGGATGATAGGATCATCTTAGGTCCTCCTCCTTCCAAAAGAAAACAACAAAGGTCTCACAAACTCAAGAAGCTAAAATTCCCTTATCCCATGTCTCTCACTGAAAGGAACTTACACATACTTCTTAATAAAGGACTTCTAACATTACCACCCATCAAAGAAAATCAAAATCCAAAACATAAGAACACAAATATGTCTCATTGTCAACATCATAGAGTTCTTGGGAATAGTACTGATGAGTGTCATTCCTTTAGAGGGATCCTTGGGAAATTTGATATGATAGAGATAATCCCTTAAAGCATGCCCTTTTCTCCTTGTCATGTAATAGTTGTAAGATCTTAGTATGCTCACTACTACATGCTTAACATTCATTGCAAATCATTTTCTTTATCACAAGGATCTCATTCTCATCACTTATCTCAGATCATCCTTGTCCCACACTTAGTGGGGGAAAGGGGTTAGTTATCCTTGTCCTATTTTTGTCACTTGATGTTGTCCTTTTGGCTAGTTGTCCTCCTTTTGCATATATTGAACAACATTGGGATGTAGACGACCTACTTTAGTTTGACTCACATGTGCCTTACTAGTGTTTTTCTTTGCATGTTTCTTTGTGTGATTGCATGTGTGCAATGTGATCCCCCATACTATTTTGTTTAATGTATCTCTCTCTTTATGCACATTCCTCTATTTGTGTCTACATTCTTCTATATGTCGTAAACATTTATCTTTTCATTTGTCTTGTGTAAATTCCTTTTGGGGATGACGCAAGGTGTTAAGAAATTTAGATCTCTTCCATGTTGACCCAAAATATTTTTCTTTGTTTTTACTCTCTATGTGTCATTCTTCCTATTCTACCAATATTTGGGGAATGATGACATTTCCAAACTATATAATCACATTGTAGCAAAGATATACTGACCCTGAATCTGTAGATCTCTCATGTATTTTGGGGGAAACCCCTTCCTCTTTCATGATGTAGTTTCATTTGGGAACATATGACTTGGCATAGGAATTTCCGAATAAGCTCACACGTCTTCTTTATGGTTAGCATTGAATATTTTCTACCTTAAAGCCGATGTCTCATAGTAATGGTGTTAGCAATTACTTTAAAGTGGGGGAATACATCAACACTCATGTTTCTTTGTGTGATGTTTCCTTTTCTTAGTGGTGTCATTAGGTTTGATGTCCTCAAAGAGTAATATTTCTTAGCGTACAAATTTCCTCTTAGTGGTGATGTTATGTGTTGCATTCCCTAAGTTGTGATTTTCTTATTCTAGAATTGTCTGGAGATATTAGGCACGATGATCCATAATAAGCAACCTTACAAGAACTAAGTAAAGTCCCTTTGAAAAAACCTATATAATGTTCGTAAGTGTTTAGCATAATACAACTTGTTAACCTTGTGAAGCTTGAACCCCTAAATTCAAGGCCACCAAGCATAACACACCTTGCTTTCCAGTAAATTCTTTCCCATGTTCATGAGTTCTTAGCATAATACAACTTGTTAGGTGTTGTGAAGCTCAAAGTTTCGTATGGTGGTGCCTTATTGAAGTTGTTAGGAGGATAGCTTTGATATGGTATGGGAGCCTAATAAGATTTTCTCACTTGCCACTTGTTACGGGCTCACCTAGTGGATGGCCAAAGGTTCCATTAGCCCATGTGAGGGTGTGTGTTATTTACAGTATGGACATCAAATTCTTCTTGTGAACGTATTAGAAAAACAACCTAGACTTGATCCACATCGAGTTGGAAAAACAGTTGAAGCTTGATCTGCCTCCCTTCTCTTCTATACTTTCATGTTGTATGATTGAGTATCTTTGTCATTGTTGCATACATATGTGTCTTGAATTTTTACTTTAGTGTGAGTTTGATGTGGGGTCATACTTTCACTAAAGTGGGGGCTAAATGTAGTGTAGGAAAACTTGTATCCCTTTTTCACACTTAATTTGGTAATAATTAATAATAAAATGAACTATAATGATGCCTTAATTTAGTGTTGTAATATGTATTTTATATATTCACATTAATTTTAGGGCCTTATTAGATAAAATGGACTTAATTGTGCCTTAATGTGGTGTTCTAAAGTATACCTTTACACTTTCATGCTCATTTAAGGATTTATTAATTAATTGAGGTTAATTTTCCTTAATTGGTCCCTTTAATTCAAATCCAAGCCTAATTAATTGCAATTTTTGAAGAGGAAAACCCAACATTCATTAATGCCATAACATAACATTTATCATTGGAGAATGTGTATCCTAGGTAAGTGACTTGGGACCCATTTTCCCAAGGGTGAATGGGTCCTCACTTAGGCCTAAGACCTAAATTTTAATTATGTTTTTGGCAGTATTTTAATGATTTCAAATGTATATTCACATGTCGGCTTGTGTTATTTGAATTTTGGGAAATTAATGTTACTTAAATGTATAAATAAGAGGTCATTTCACTATGTTTCACCTGGAAATTTTGATTCAAGCACTCTAAGTTTTCAAGTGAGAATTATCAAGAGCATTTCAAGGAATTCACTTGCGTAGATTTATTGAAGAGTTATTGCAACAATCAAGATCCATTATCATGTCAATGTCTCCTTGCACCATGCATGTTATTTGAGCTAATATATTTATGTATTGTTCAAGATTCATTCAAGCATTCAAAGGAATTGTTTCAAATCAAGTTTCAAGATCAGGATCCACATCCATTGAAGTCATTTCATGCAAGTTGCAAATCCATATTCCAAGGTTCAAACAAGGGTTTGGTGAGTTGTGGCATAGGCTTGTCCATTGATCATTTCTTCCATACTATTTCATTTCAATACAATGTTTAGTTACCAAAATAGGGTTTGACCAATACAAACTCTCATTCACCAACAACACAACATTTTCCACAAAATTGAAAAGTTGTCAAAGTTACATTTGTTTTCATCATTCTTGCAATTTCACAGAAACTTACCTACAAGATTTATTTTTGGTTGTCCAACTATGAAAATTGAGGATCTGGGAATACAAACACAATATAAGAGAACCCAAAAACCATTTTTACAAAGCCCTAGCCAAGACCCATTCGCCATAGGGTGAATGAGTCCTCAAGTAGCTCTGAAAAAACACTTTTGGTGACTGGTATACATTATTTTCCCTTTCTCAAATCTGCATTGTGATTTTTGGATCCATCATTATTGAGCTTAATCTTCTAAACTCAAATTTTAAGTTGCATTTTGGAGTTAGTTTTCTATTTTTAATCTTTCTCCCCAAAGTGTTGTTTAATCAGGACCTTGGTCCTTGCAAAAAAAAGGAAATTAGTAGATTCACACCTTGATTTGACTCACCTTTTGGTTGACAGTCCTTTCAATGTGTGGATCTCATTTCCTAATGAAATAAAGGAGAATAGATCCATTTCCTATCAAATTGGGGGAACCTCTATTTCTCCCCCAACCTATTTTTATTTTTCACTCACTATCTAATTTGAGGAGCCTAATCTCTTTCTAGATTCCCTATAAATATGTATCTCACACCTTTGAAGTGTATAGGACAATATTCTTCACACCTTTAGCATATTTTTGTTTCACCTTAGTCCTGGCATTATAAGGACACTTGTGTATATCAATATTTCTACTAGAAGTATATCTACTTTCATTATCTTTTCTTAGTAAATTTGTTTCCATGCATGTTTTTCCTCCAATTCTCAAACCAAAATCAAATCACTAGTGTGCACTTAAATCTTTAAATGAATAAGCAAATGAAACTCTAAAGGGAAAACTATGGTGGGTTGGATGCATGAAAACAAGATATCACAATGAATATAAAAACCATAAGGTATAGGTATAAATCACAATTAAAGAGAGAATCAAAACCCTAATGAGATCTAAACTAAAATAATGCAATTAGAAAATTAGATAAAAACCCTAATGAAAGATGGACAAATATAAGGCCAAACATTGGGGTGTAAAATAAGTCATTTAAAAATGTAATGAAATTAAATATTCTTTATATAAATTATCTAGACTAATTAAATAAGTGTATCTAGTTGAGAAATAATTAACCTAGAATAAAAGAGTTGGGAATGATTTTATCAAAATGCATGGAAATTAAATGTCATACTTAGCTTGAAATTTGATGATGAAAAAGTTAAGTGTGACAAATGTTCAAAGTTAATTTTCTAATGCTCTAGAATTTTAAGGTTGGCTTAGCTAAATATCTCAAATTTTACAAACTGACCATTTTTACTTTAGGTCATTTATACAAGTGCAATTTTTTTTACAAGAACAAAACTAAACTTGCACGTCGATCTTAAGCTAGAACTTTCAAATCTAATCTCACAAAATACGCACTATTAGAATTTGCTCACCTTGATTTTTGACATGTCTAAATATGTACAAGGACTTGACAATGTTTAGGAACACCTTTTGAGAATTTGTTGAATTGCAAGGATTATTTTTTTCTCAATTAGATCAATAGCCAGATTATCTTTATGACAATAAGTAAAAAATTAAAAATAGTAAACAAGTATGCAACATAGTGAGGATGATGTGATCTAACAATACTATAATAAATGCTACTTGAAATCTCTTATAAATTCTCCATTAATAATCTCTAGTCGACAATAATAAATCTGGATCTCTCTTAAATAAATAAATGAATTTCTTTAAATACAATAATCAAACCCATAAATCAAAGAAAATGGCTGACAAAGACTTTGATTGTATAGTAAAATGGTTAACAAAGAACGTGTCTGCAATTCATAGCGATGTGATAAAGTAGAGTGATCTGCGACGCAAAGATCCCTATCTTTCTGTGGATGGCAGCCTACACATTTTCTTAGTACGTACGCCCAATAAACTTTTCACCAAAGGCTTTCTATTTTTTTACTCGTCCGAGTGGAAATTAAAAAGACTGCTGTGATAATGGGGGTGAGGTGGACCTCCACTAGTTCTATTTTTCTATGTTGGATTCTCCTTTGGTCAAGTAAGGCTGGACACGGTACTGCTTCTGTGCACAATGGTAGGCCATGGAACGAACTTACTTTCCCCTCTTTATCTTTTAAAAATCTGAAACGAACGAATTTCTAGGCATTGTCCTTTTCTTCGGGCCATTCTGAAAGCAATCAAGGAATTATTGTGTTCACGATGGCTATGCATTTAAGGCAAAGGCTATCCAGCCCCCAAAACAGCATGGGGGCATGGATGCGTATACCTCTGCATACTCTGACGGCCGTCCAAAACAACCATGTGCTGCAGGCGTCAGATTTTTTTTGTTTTACGTTTCTGATATTTACTTTTTTAATAATTTTATATTTTTCTTTTTATCTATTTATTTTTAAGTTAAATGTGTGTAAGATTTGGTTTTTTTCTTGAAAGATTCTTCGTGTGTAAGATTTGGTTTTTTATTTTTAAGTTAAATGTGTGTAAGATTTGGGAATATACAGGGACACAGAATTTACAATAGATAGGTCTTATAGGTAGGAGACATCAACTTTATTTACACTTCATAAAACATATGTGTCAAATCATAATGATGGGAATATTAAATCTCTACAATTGATTGAAAATAAAATTGAGGAACTTTTAAAAAAGTTGTGTGACTCTGAATTGATGTTTCTTGAAAGATTCCTCTTGTGGTGGAAAGTGGTGGAAAATGGTGGAAAATGATTGTGGTCTAGAATCTCTATTCAAAAAATCTTACTAAAATTTGTGACTTTGAATTGATATTTCTTGAAAGATTCCTCTTGTGGTGGAAAAGTGGTGGAAAATGGTGGAAAATGAGTGTGATCTAGAATCTCTATTTAAAAAAGTTGTGCGACTCTGAATTGTTGTTTCTTGAAACATTCCTCTTGTGGTGGAAAAGTGGTGGAAAATGGTGGAAAATGAGTGTGGTCTAGAATCTCTATTCAAAAAATCTTACATAATTTTTTTCATGAGCTCTTCAATCATATCATAAAAGTCTATTGATTAGAAATACAATTGTCATATCATAATAATTATTATTATTTTATCGTGAATTTTTTGGTACAATATGAGTAAATATTGCTTACTATTCTAAATTCCACATTAGTCAATAGAAGTGATGCACAATATATCTTGTTTCCTTATTGTTTATTTTTTATTTTTCTAAGAACAAAATGTATGAAAATAAGAATAGACAAAGCACAACTCAATCCAATAAAAAAAATTGATAATAGATTCTTTAAAGTTAATTAAAAAAATGAATTTAATAAAGTATAATTAATTTAGATTAATCATAACATTTTTACTTATTTAAGTAATTAAAAAAATAAAAAATAAAACTATGCTAAATTTAGTATTTAATTAGATTTTGAATGACAAAGAGGCATTGTAGATCTCAAGAAATAATTTCTCAATGTTATAGATTTTTCTAATGAATTCAAACAAATATCATAGATTGCCAAAGTTTGTTATCTACTACTATAAAACTTATGCATAGATCTAAATTTATAAATTGATAAACTATTTGAAATAAATAAAAGAATATATATACATATATAATTGATCTTAAAATAATTTAATCCCAATTTTTTTTTATAAATTAAGTTGTTCTCTCATTAGTACCATATTAAAAGGAAGCCATCTAACTTTTCTTAGTTTAACGTTATTCTTCAAAATTTAAATTATATTTATTGTTAATTTTCTAATTAAAATATATAGTTTAAATCAAATGAGATCAAAAAAATAAAATAAAATTATCAGCATTATCAGATGTTTTTTTAATGAAAGATATTTTTATTTATTTCCCTGGTGTTTATTATATATTTAGATTTTTTATTTAGTTTTCTTGTAAACAAATATAATATAAATACTATAATTAATAATAATAAAAATTAAAACAATAATGAATGATGTTGCCTAAACGAACCTCTGTGTGTTCTTCAAAACTACCTTAGATTTATTAGGGGTTTAAATTTCTCAGTGTGGTGGTGGGGTTTTTTTCTTTTCTGGAGGCCTTCTTGCTGCTGTTTGGGTGGCTTGTGGGTGGAAGGGTTTTGATCCTGCCCTTGGGGTCTTTTCTTTTTTCCATTTCTTGCTAAAGTGTCCTGGGGGTTTGCATGCCTGCTGGGGATCTTGTTTTTTGCTATGCCGGGTGGGGAAACATCTGGGGTTAGCCCCAAATTGGATTTCCGTTCAGCATTTGGTTCAAAGCCTTCGGCACATGGAGTGAATGTTTTTGATAATACGATGTTTTCTTCAGAGATGGAGATGAATGATCTAGGATCGGTTAATGGTTCCCGAATTACGAAGATTAATGGGTGTTTGGAAAGATGCAAAGAGCGACCGAAGCTGATTATCCTGATGGAAATGCTTGCGGATGATATTGAATACTATTCAAGGCACTCTTTTTATTGCAAGTTCATGGGTTTGAGAGTCTCGCTGCAATTTTTGGAATCCTGGGCTCAGCAGACTTGGATGCCGGAGGGGGAGATGGAGATTAGGCTCCTTGTGAACAACTTTTTTATGGTCTCTTTTGATTGCATGGCAGTTCAGAATAAGGTCTTCGAGGGTGGCCCCTATTTTTATAACTTGGTGGGTTTGTTTATCAAGCCATGGCATGTCGGATTCCAACCACCAAGGAAACATCGAAGTCGATCCCGCTTTGGGTTCAAATACTTGTCATGGTTTTAAATTCTCATGTTGGCAGATGACGCGGTTGCATTTGGTGGCTTCAATGCTTGGTGGTAAACCTATTGATCTTCACAATGTAGACGCAGCTTTTAAAAGTAATGACTTTTGCCTTTATCTCGTAGAAATTGATTTAAGCAAGCCACTGCTAGATTCTGTTGAAGTGAGTGTTGGATCCTATACTTGGGTGCAACAGCTAGATTATGAAACCCTACCTTTTCAGTGTTGTCTTTGTCATGAATATGGTCACTTGCAGCGTAGGTTCCCTAGGGCTAAGCTTGTGGTGCCTCAGCCTTCTCAGCCTTCTCGTAATCCACCTAGGACTGATAAGGGGAAGGAGCCTATTCTGGGTGATGGTAATGGAGATGATGGTTATGTCCCTGTCAAGGCTCGCAATAGGAATCAGGGGCAGAAGCGGACCTTGAGGGAGAGGCAGGATGATGACACTTTTAATAGGTTTGAGGTGCTGGATGATCTCAGCTAGGAGGAAGTGAATCTGGGGTTGTTGAACTTGGATCAGGGAACTCTGGGTACAGGACAAGATGGGCCACCATTGGATGCCATGCAGGTTGTGCAGGAGATTGGGGTTGGGCAGATGGATACGAATCAATAATTGATTGTCCAGAGTGAATAGGAATCTACTATTGGAGCTTCGAAGAGTGGTGGAGGTGATTCCCCATTGCCCTAGAAAGAAGGCACAGATGTGGGAAAAGGCTCTCTATTCTCTTCTCATTTGGGTATTCAGCAAAAGGAACTGAAGAAAGGGGCTAGTGAGAGGAATTCCAAACTGGGAAGGAAAAAGGATATGGATAAGATTAAATTAACTGGGGAAACATTGGTGGAGTCAAGTTCAGTCAAGACTCTAGATTCGCATTTTTTCAGGCCCCCATAAATGATTGTTCTTTCATGGAATGTAAGGGGCTTGAACAGTGGCCCTCGACAAAAAGTTGTTCGTGATTTGATTAGGAATCATTCTCCAGATGTTCTTTTTCTTTAGGAGACTAATTTATCTATGGATAATATGTTGGACACGACTCCTAAGTTGTGGAAATATGGTGAATGCCAGTGTGTTGGGGCTCTTGGTGCTTTCAGAGTGGTGACTTGGAACCCTCAGAATATTTTCCCTCTCTGGTGGATGTCCTCTAGATCCTCTATGTCCCTGGTCGCTTCTTGGTATGAGACTGGTGAGTGTATTCTTCCCTCTAATGTGTATGCTCCTATTGAGTTTCAGGGTAAACTACATCTATGGACCCATCTCCGTTTTGTTCGTAGCCTAGCTCCTTTCCATCTGTGGGTTATGGCCGGCGATTTTAATGCTATTGTGGAGTTGTCTGAGAAAAGAGGTGGAATTGCTAGGTTGGAGCCTTCTGCTCTATTATTCAGAGATAGCATTTCAGATTTAAATCTTATTGATGTTCTTCCCGGTAATGGTTGTTTCACTTGGAATAATAGAAGAATTGGTGAGAGTTGTGTTGCTGAGAGGTTGGATTGATTCTTGGTTTCTTGTTATTGGGTTGGAGACTTATGGTCCACTCGATCTGAAATTCTTGATTGGAGAGGTTCTGATCATTGGCCTATTAAGCTTAGTAATCTCTCTGCTCGGGGGCCTCGTTCTCCCTCCTTCAAGTTCCAGCTTATGTGGTTACAAGATCCTACTCTTCATGAACATGTGGCTGAGTGGTGGAGGACTGGTAGACCAGCTTTTGGTACGGCAATGTACACTTTCTCCAAACTTCTTCAGTTTGTAAAATATCAGCTTAAAAGGTGGAATCAGTGTTATTTTGGTATTATCTTTCATGCTAAGGTTGCTGCTCAGGAGGAGTTGAATAATATTATGAGGTTGATTCAGGAGAATGGGGTTTTTGAGGATCTTCTAAGGGAAGAGGCTAGGACTCTGAAAGCAGTGGAGGAATTTGAGTTGTGGGAAGAGATCTATTGGAAGCAAAAGGCCCGGGTTGAATGGTTACAGGAAGGTGATAAGAACACCGCCTTCTTCTTCAATTCTGTGAAGGACAAGAGGCATGGTAATTCCATTGTTGCTCTGGTGAATGATAGGGGGGAATGCT
>VDFB02074339.1:0-32621 GCA_007258455.2 Sequoia sempervirens
TATCTTGTCATGGTTTATGCACATACTTAGGTGAGTTTATGCATCCCCTAAGGCGAGTTTATTTTGTCCCTCATGACGTTAAAATTTGTACACCCCTTGAGGTGATTTTTATGTGTTCCTTGAAGTGATATTTTGCAAGATACTTCATGGATTCAACATAACTAAGCTTGTTGGGTCATGAACTTGAGCACCCCTTTTTAACATGGCCACCGAGCATAATACAACTTTCTTTCCAGTGGATCCATGTGTGTTTAGCATAACAAAACTTGTTAGCCTTGTGGAACCCATAATATTGCATGGACACATAACATAACATAGCTTGCTAGCTAGCAAATCTATGTAGCTCATGGATGATGTGACATAACACAATGTGTTAGTCCTCATGAGAGCATCCCCTTTTCTAACATTTATTCGATGGATGATGTTTGGTATTTGAGATAATTTAAGACTAAGGTCTCTTTGCCTTACTAACTCAAATCTTTTAGTACTAACCTTGTGTTTTATTGTGTGTATTTTGTGTGTCTTCTTTGTGTTTGCATTGTGTTTACACCATGTTTGTGTTCAATTTTTGTCACTTAAATGTTATGTCATGTGTTTTCATTGTGTATGTTTCGTGCTTTCTGACATGTATGTTTGTGTATGTTGTCTTGTTGCATATCATACATGTGCGTGTTTGGTTCAAGAGCACCATGTTGCCTTCAAGCCTCCATAAGGCCAATTTGTAAACCGGTGTTTAAGGAGTGCTTAGGGGTCATTTAATAAGGTATTTCAAGACCATTATAATGTGTTTGAGTCATCTAATGGGTGTTGGGATAGGTATTGTATTCAATTTGCAAAATATTGAAAATGTTGTCAAATGAGGACCACAATAGGGTTTAGGTGTTTTTTCATTAGAATAAGGTCATAGTAGACCACTTAGGATGTAAATTGAGTCTATTGGGTTCATTTTGTAAAAGTTGCATAGAAGTGTCAAATGTAAAATTGGAAAAATTGCAAAGATTGCAACAATAAGAATATGAAGGGTCAAGAGTCTTGTAGAAGTTGTTGAGATGATTGTAGGTAGTTGAAACAAGTTGGAAAAGGAATAAATAGCCTTAATCCATCATTGGAAGGTGGCGGGAAATGTTGTTATGAACTTTGAAGCTGAAATCAATGAGAAATCACTGTGTTTCTTGCATTTTTTCTAATTTTCCATGATGAAGTAAGGATTGTACAACTTGGAAATGGCCTGAGATCACATTAAATGGTTTTCACTTTGAGTCTACTTTGTTTTGGCTTTTATTTCATTCAATTTACTATGTATGGAGAGAGTTATGTTCATTTTAGTCTGGATGGGTTAAAACCCTTGTTAGGGTAAACAATGTGCATTTAAAATTGAGTAACTTTCATTTCCACCATAGGAAAGTGCTATAAATTGGTGTGTAGGAAGTTATAAGATTATTCTAACAGTTTTCCAAGTTGCAGGGTTGAGGGTAAGGTTTTGAGTAGATTCAAAGAAGCCCTAGGTCTATAATTTGGGGAAAATCTGGTAATGATAGTGTACAGTGAGGATTTTAAGAGTTTTGTATTGTGGTAAGAGTTATTCTTGGGAAGTCACTATTTAGAAAGGTTGAATAGGTGTATTTGGAACCCATTCCTATCAAGGTTTGATGAAATTACAAGTTTGGATCCTTTAATTGTTGACTGTCCTATACAAGGAAGAATTAGCACTTCTACATTAAATGGCTTTATAACCATTGAGGGGTGTTTAGTTGAAGTGTCCTTCATGACTTTAAAACTATGTTGAAAGTTTTGAGAGTAATCCTTTATTGATATATTCCCAAAATTTTAAGGTTGACAGTCTAAAGAAGTCCAAATAGGCCTAAAAGGCAGGGGACAATCATTATTTGGTGGTGTTGTTACAAAACAAACATATCTACATTTTTGATATGTTTTAGAAGGTCAAAAAAGGTACTCAAATGTGTGATTACAGTTGGCGTACTATGTATAACTAGAGAATTAGTGATGAAAGTCCCTAGTTGAAGGGCTACAAGGTTATGGTGCAAACTATGAAGCAAAGACCTATTGTTGATATGTCTAGATTGCTGATAGGGTTTTGCATGGAATAATTTATTTTCCTTATGAAATGTCCAATAAAAGGTTAGATAAAAACTTGTGTTGTTGTTTTCTTATATTGAGTGGTTGTAAGAATGCCTCCAAGAATGCCTAAGTGCATGTGTTATACAAAGATTTCCTTGATCTATATTGTTGAGGGTTTGTGGGATGTGATTTGTGTCCTCCTTAGCATTGCATCAATGTTCCTTTGTGCTCATGTAGGTTTACCATGGGATCTTGTGCACTCCCCATTGATCCTTAGTCATCCTATCTCTTTAACATTTGTACATTTGGACCCCTCGACATATATTTCTCTACTTTAGTGTGAGTGTGAGTGTAAGTTCATACTTTCACTAAAGTGGGGGCTAAATTTAGCATCATAAATTGTCACCCATGACAATTTCACACTATGTTTTTCTCCCCTTTAAGTTAATGAATTTAATTAAGCACTTAATATATTAAATTATGCACTCCACAACTTATTTTAAACATTTTTTGATAATTTTCAAGCATAAAAAAAATACTCTCATATAATACTTTACCCTCAACTCCTTAAACTCCACAAAATAAGGCCAGGACACTGGCACCTAGGGCGTATATGTCCCCCTATTTCAGTTCCAAATTCAAATATGTCAGTGTCAAATATTTATTATTTGAAATTCAAAAGTCTAAAGTTGACCGTTGGGATTTATTTTTTCAGGAAATTAGAATAATAGCATATAGATACCTAGTGTAGACACCTAAAATTGTCTTGAGTGGAAAACAAACACTATTCAACTAACTTCCACTCTTTTGATTAAATAGTACATTATTATTTAATTATTATCATTTCTCATATTCGTCTATTAATTAAATGATTTAACATTATTTAATTAATTCATCCTTAAATCAATATTTCACATCATTTACATAAAAAAACCCTAATTTCCTCTATTTATTGATTAATATTACATTCAATTAATTCACTTTTCATCACTTTTGACTAATCAAATAAATTTCATTTATTTAATAAAGTCCTAATTTAACTTTATTCCTCTTGATTAATTAAATAACGTCAATTATTTAATTATGTTGCTATTTCACTTTATTCCCCTAAGTCAATTGAATTATTAAAGATTAATAATTTAATTTATTACTTTCCCTCCAAAAATTTGAATAATTGAATTTAATTATTTAAAACATTATAAAAAATTAAATCAAACAAATGCAACTTTGTTTGCAAAAGTTAAATTTGATTTGCATGTTCAACTCCAAAGAGGATTAATTAAATCAATTAATCAAATATCTTCACCCACTTTCATGATTGAGTAAATTTCTCCAACATAATTTTCTCAATCCCATTAAAGGCTCAAATTGTTCATCAATTTCATGAATCACTCCACCTTTTTCCTCAATTCCATCAAAGGCTCAAATTGATCTCATCAATTTCACAAATCACTCAACAAGATTTCTTCAATCACACTAATTACTTAATCAATTTGCACATCGTTCATTCAAAATTATAAATTCTATATAAAAAACCTCTTTCCTCACAAAAAAGGATCAGAGAATCAATAAATTTTACACAACAAAGTAATGCAAAGATTATAATTGACATTGAAAAAGCTTCAACTAACATCTTCGATCAAATACACACATTCTTCAAGCTCTCTCACACACAATAGAGGCTTTGAATTGATACAAACAACCCAATACATCTTCACAAACACACTTCGACATGTGATGGTAAAATTTCTTTTATTTTTGAATTTGTTATGATATCGTAGGATTTCATTGTTTGTTTTCAATAGCTTAGAAAGCCTCATTTCATGAGTAATGGGAATAGACCTTGATTGTTATTTTTGATTTAGATTAGTTTCTATTCAATTCAATTATCTTGTTTATACTTACAAATGTTGCAAGTATGAGCTTGTCTAGTGGTGTTGTCATTAATGTTGTCATTGATGTCAACACTGTTCAATATGTTGCAAATTGTACATGTATGACTGAGTTGCTAGTGAGATGTTGTGAGTACATGGAGCTACCTTTATGGTGTTGTAGATATGTTGGTTTGATGAGTTTCCAAGTGCTTTTGAGAAAATTAATAAAGAAGAGAAGTCAGAGTGTTGAGTATGTTTAGTATGTGCTCTGGTATTTTCTCCACATTTATCCTATGGTGATCCTATGCTTGTGTGGATCTGAAGGTGTGTTGATGGTGATATGATGATGATATAGTCTGAGTTTCAGTTTCTGGTGAGATGGTACGTGAAAGTTGTGTCCACCGATATATGTGTACTATTAGCAGAATCAGTGTTCTATGGATTGGGAGAAATATGTTTGCTCCACAGTTCTCCACTATTTTGTTTTAGATCATACAAATCTGGTAGATGTCTTGTGAAGGTCTTTTCTATGCTCTAGTGAAGAGGTTTGGAGTTTGGTGATCTGGAAATCATGTTTTAGTATTTTTGTGTGTGTCTGCACAAGTCCAAATTGACTAGTGGAAGGAGTTCAATGTTTGAAACTTGTTGTTGTTGCTGCGGATGTATCTAGAGATTCTGAGATGTATTCTCATGCATAATAAAGTGTGTTGAGTCATTCGTGTGTCATCTTCATGTTGGGAAGAATTTGCATCATTGATAATTTGTGTTTTCATTAGGTTTAGCCGACCTAGTGTTTACACTTCATTCAAAGAATAAAACTCAATTGAGGAAGTGTGTAGAAGATTCAAGAATATTATTTTTTATGTTTTTTATTAGTCCACTCTTATTCCTTTCCACCGTGGGAATTTAGAGTTGCCAACCTAATTTGAATTTATGAAACGATGTATTGTGGCCGACCTTGGTAAATGTTTCTAAGGTTGAGAACGGTATAAAAGCAAGGAGAATTGTGAAGAATGGTATGATAGTGTGATGCAAAGTGTGCCACAAATCATAAGAGCATAAATGTGTGTGAGTGAGTTGTGATAGAAGTTTTTTAGTGTGTTGAAGGTAGTGAATTGAAGGTTTCTGTAATCCTACGAATGTGCTTTAATTTTAGTGGTGGATCTTTTGTTCTCTTTTGTATCTATAGGCAGTGAGCCTCCCTATTGGACAGTGAGTCCTTTGTAGGTAGTGAGCATTTGTACTTGGATAGTGAGTCCTTCTTTTGGGTAGTGAGCCCTTGGTAGTAAGCCTTTGTATTTAGTTTATAATATTTATATTGTGAGTTAACCCTCATCGTGTTTTTCCCTTATTGGGTTTTCCACATAAAAATCTAGTGTTCATTGTGTTGATTTAATTTCTGTTATCTGTGTTTCATGCTCATATTTAATAACAAAATTGTGTGGTTGGAGATTTGATAAGTGATAAAGTTTTAAGTTTGAATTTGTGTGACAACTGCTTCACCCCCCTCTTAGTTGTCCTACGCATGTTTAACAAAAAATTCCCCCCTTACACATTCTAGCACACTTGATGGGACCCTTGTCCTTTGTACTAATAATTTTCTGAGCTAAAATTGAAGTTGCAAGTTCTAGAAGCACTCTGGAAATGCACAAGTTCCAAAGAATTTTTGTGCTTGATTTCGAGTTTTTCGCACACTTGACCATTTTTTGGCCACTTTTGATGTTTTTTGTGCTTTTGTAAAAATGAAAGAGGTGCTATTACAATTTTTTCAACTTATTTTATACCTTTTTTGGTCGCTTTTGATATAACATGGTCACTATTGATTGGAAATCGAGTCTTTTATACTCTATTTTCAAACGGCCATATCTTGGTCATATAAAATTATTTTTCAGTGCTATTTTAAAAATGGGGTAGAATTTCATGATCTTTGCAATGGTATAGGTGGTTTTCAATTTTTTTACACTTAAATTTTCCATTGGTGCACTTAAAGTTAACTAACATCGCAATTTTGATGCTTAATCAATTTTTTAATCGTAAATTTTTATTGCGTGTTGTGTTTGGAAAATTTCTAACATCTCTTGTGCAACCCTTGTAGGATTTGTGACACATCTTTTTATAAAAACAACTAACCCTCTTATTGCATAGAAGGCGAACAATTGAAGTCTAAGTTTTTTAGATGCTTTCCTAGATTAGAAAACATTAAATTTGGTGCATTTAAAGTATCCCACAAACAAAAAATTTCAATTTAGTGCTCTAAAATTAACCTTTTTCAAATCTTTCATAGTTAGGAAAACATTCAATTTGGTGTAATAAAAAGAATCCCACAAACACACGCTTTCAATTTAGTGCTCTAAAATGAACATTTTTCGAAGCTTTCATAGTTAGGAAAACATTCAATTTGGTGCAATAAAATAATCCCACAAACAAACATTTTCAATTTAGTGCTCTAAAATGAACCTTTTTCAAATCTTTCATAGTTAGAAAAACATTCAATTTTGGTGCAATGAAAAGAACCCCACAAAACACTTTCAATTGGTGCTCTAAAAATGATTGTTTTGAAGCTTTCAATTAATTTTTCTTTGAAGGTTTGATTTTTGTTGACCAATGGTTTCAATTTGTTATTGAAACACAAGATTTATTTTGTTGACCATTAAGACAAGGATCTAGAAAAACACTTAGTTTTGGGCTTAAAAATGAACAAATCAATTTCTTGTTTTTCACATTGCAATATCTTTGTCTGAAGTCTAGAACACTTCACTTTGGCACAATTAAAAAGAAAAACTATTAGTTTATTCACACTTTATTTTGAGGATAACATTTTTTGAGGCACTTAAAAAGAATCAATTTGCAATGAAGTGTATGCTGTGTTTGGAAAACTAAAGTGCCTATCCTCTCCCCTCGCATATTTTTGGAAATCTTGGGTGACGAAAAAATATTTTTGAGTTTCGTATTTTGGTCATTTTATCTTCTATCCTTAGAGAGAGGGATTTCTTTGAGACACATCCCATGCTAGAGGACTCATTGCAAGGTCTCAAAGCACGTTTACTAGCGGGCTATATCAAAGGTTACAAAATCATAAGAAAGTAGCTTCAAGCTGTGCCAAGAACAAATTGCACCTAATCCCATGTCTTAAGTGGATTGAGAACGGTTAAAGAGCCTTAAGTGGTCAGTGGGTGAGTGTCAGTTTCCATGTTCACAATTTATGACTAAGAACCAATGTTGTAGAAGCCACCCCTTTTCATCCAAGAACATTCTTTGAAAGTGGCACTACATCAAAATTTACTTCTGAGAAGTTACTTTCCATGTCCAAATTTAGGCCCACACCATAAGTTGCATGTAAAATAATCCCTTCGGGGCATGAGGAAAGCCTACCTAAAAGGATGGTTTCTATCTCTAGGATTGTGATGTTTGTTTATGTAAAACTTGCCAAAACATTCAAAATAAATTTATACATCAAACATTGTGCTTGAATTAAAACAAACACATAAAAACAAACACTTAACATGTTTATCAAAATCACAAACCCTTTGACTTAGTATATGCTTTTAAGAGAAGCCCTATATTTGCACTCCTTAAGGATCTTCTTAAAGGTTTCCAAATATTCAAGCTTTAATTTCAAGGTACATTGGCTCAAAGTAAACTTTGAAAACTATTGCTTGGGTGTCGTGATTTCACAACTTAAATCCATAGACATGCAGGTCACACAAGTGTATGCTTTTTGAGTCAATCAAATACTGTTGTACCACTTTCCATACTCCAACCACAGAGAAAGTGAAAAAAAACAAGCCCAAATTTGAATTTTTTTTTAGAATTTTTTCTCAAAATGGAAAAAAATTACACAAAGGATGCTTTTGCACAAAATTCTACTGCAGTTGACCCATTTTTTTACCGTAATTGCCAAAAATCCAACACTTTTTCTCTCTATTTGCAAACAGTCACTGTTAAACATTCACCACAGTTGCACCCCTTTGCATAGTTGAATCTGAAATATGTGCATCTGCAAAATTTTAATACTTTTTCCATATAATTCTTGCGTAGTTGAAATTATTTCTACCATAGTCAACCAAAAAACCAATGCTTTTGATAAAATTTTCACTTTTTCTCTCATTGATTACACAATATTAGAAATATAGAGGTCACTTCTGCAATTCATTTCCACACTTGTCTTAAAATTTGTTGTAGTGGACAAGATTCCTATCACATTTGCTAGTTTGGTCTCTATTGCTAGCTTTCTTTGCCGCTTTTGACAAATTGGAATGCATTTTCATTTCATCATTTGCAAAGTTACACCCCTCTACCGTAGTCAATATTGACATTTGCACACTTGAAACTTTTTAATGATTTTTCCTTCAACTCTACTGAAACTACCCAAAATTCTACCACATTTGACCTAAAGTTTGTTGTAGTTGCCTTATGTTCTGGTGAAAATCAGAAATAGATCTGAAAACTAGTTAAATATTTCACCATTATGAAACCAAACACCCCACATCACTTTTCATATATCATTTCACTAAAATAAAATCTCATCCATGGGGCATCAATTTATTAAATCACTCTTATCAAGGGTCACAACAACATCAAGGGTTTCAAAATCACCATCAAGATCAAAATTTATGAAATCAAGTTTCCCTAAATGCACTTGAAAATAGATTTGGAAAACTTCATCAATAATGCTTTGGAAACCATCAAAATAGTGAGTCACAATATCAACATCTTGACATTCCTCAAAACACAGATTCATATCATCAACAACATGTTCAAAATCAAGACACCTCATACCAACAACCCCCATCTTATAATCCTTCATACAATGCACAATATCAACAAGGGTTACAACAACAAAATCAGGATCCTAATATTATGCAAGGTCAATATGGATCTTCCTTCATTCAAAACCCCCCCAAAAAATAAACACACCCTCAAACATCTCAATATCCACATCAACAACATTTCCAACATCATCAAAACATTGATTCATATCAGCAACAAAGTCTATTTCCACAACATCAAGGGAATCAACAACATCAATTGCTAGAACAAAATCCACAACACCAAGGTGTACCTCAAATGCAATATCAAGATGTACCTTAGTCACAGTATTAGGGAGTTCCACAACATAAAGATGTACCTCAAACACAATATCAAGGCACACCTCAAAATCAAGATCAAAGGATTCCTCAAGTTCAATATCAAGGTGCACCCCACCCTCAAGGTACCTACAACACAAAAAGGAATTTACCCTCCTTATACACAACATGGTTATCAAGGGTCCACACCTTCACAAAAACCCACCTATGATAAAATTTTTTTATCAAACAACAAGGTTATAACATCCTTCCAAACCAAACAAATACACCTACTAATGATATAACCTTACAGTTACAAACTAACAATCAACTCGGTTACCAAAACAATCAATTGAACAACCAACAACAAAATCAAGAGAAAAAAAATCGAGAGAGGCCACAGAGTAAATATTACCAACCAAGAAGGAAATTCACCCCTTTGGGAGAGACTTTAGAGGTAATCATGCACAAACTAGTACAACAAGACCTTATCAAAATCAACAACAGTCCAATTTATGGTGAACCAAACTCTAAACTACCTTCGTATAATGAGTACAAATGATATAAGTTCCACAAAATCAAGGGTCACACAATGAACAAATGAATAGAAATCAAAAATATCATCCAAGACCTTATTGATTAAAAAAAAAAGCTATTGAAGACAACATTCAAGGTTCAACCACTATGGAAAAAATTAACAATATCTCAACCTCAAAAGTTTAAAATAAAGATCAAGAGCCATCTACCAATGAAAAAATCAACAATATCTCTACCTCAAATGTTGTAGATAATGATCAAAATCCATCTATCGATGATATAATTGATAATATCTCAAAAGTTGAAAACAAAGATCAAGAGCCATCTACCAATGATAAAATAAACAATATCTCTACCTAAAATGTTGCAAATAATGATCAAGGCCCATCTATCGATGATAACATTGACAATATCTCAAAATTTGAAAACAACGATTGAGATCTATCTACCACTAATCATGTTGACAATGTGTTAATGAATGGAATGGTTCTTGATAGATAAATTAGACAATGACTCTAAACCCACATTTGGCACCAATTGAAATTCGCTAACAACTTTGAAAAGTGCACAATTGTATTTTTGGCTTTTGTCTAAATTTTGTCGAGGTACAACTCCCTCACTAGATTTTCAATGAATTAAACTAAACCTAAGAAAACCATGTGTGGTTTTAACTAGAAAGTAGGAAAGGTGGCAAACATTAGATCATAAATATGAAACTAACGTGGTAGCAGAGGTCACAGTCATTTATAATCAACACAAAAATTGAAAATTGATGACCATGAAATCAAACTAGTGAAAAATAAACTAGACTACAATAAATAAATGAGATATAACTCATCTTTCAAAGGAGACATAGCTATATCATAAACATAATTCTAAGATCAACACAAGAATATCATTTAATTTATAACACACCAATTATAAACTATACTGTACACATAATTCTAAGATCAACATGTGAAGATCAAACCCTGTTTTGGTGTTCCCACCTCCATAGATAGCCAGAAAGATAGAGGAATAGAGAAATGAACAAAGCGTTTGGTGAAATCAAAACCCACTCAGGAGTAGAACCCGCACCACCAAGTGTGAGTGATAAAAGAAAACCCCGCTTGAGGAGGAGAACCCATATCACAAAAGAGGTGATAAAAGAAATCCCTGCTCAAGGAGGAACCCATATCATGAAGTAAATATGCAATAGATAAGGGATATGGAATCCTAGGATGCTCGCGAGCCTAAAGTAAAGGAGATGGAGTTGCAAGAGCTAAGAGTGTTGCAAAAGGGTGTTGTAAAAGCTTGAGATAGCTTGAAGTTGATGTAACAAGCTATTTTGAGTTGTGTAAGCAAGGGTTGGAGTGTAGAAGGCTAGAGCCAAAGCTGGAGTGAAGATGGAATTAGAAGACTCCCCCCAAATGAAGTGAAAAGATTACTTTTAAGGAGGGAAAATAAGCTTCCCGGACGGTTATTGGGAATCTCGAGCTATTAAAAATTAGATGACAAGTGGAAAAAATGCTCAGAAATGGTCATCTAAGTGTTGAAACGTCGCAGGATGCTAGCGTGGTGCACGAATGTCTACACAATGTGCTAGTGTCGTGACAAATCACACTACAAAATGATGAGAATGGGAAAAGCCCAAAGTTTGATGTAAAGTTGATACGCAAAGGGTAGCTACCGAAAAGGGGTTTTCGAGCATCTTGAGAGGGAAAAAGGTTGATGCAGGGGATAAAATGAGCCTACTCAAGATGCTAAGGGAGTGAGCACTAAAGAAGATGCAAGAATGTATGTGAAATTGAAAGGGGTTCAATTTTACGACTATACATTTTTCCCCCACTTTAGCGGGCATATGAATCTACATTAATATGCATGATAAAGGAAATCTACTAAACATAAATAACATCATATTCCAAAAGGATATTGTAGAGGAAGAAGATAACTCTTTGAACCACGAAAACATGCCCCCAAGTTGAAGACCTGCAAAAAAAATGCATTAGACAAGAAAGACCTACACCAAACAACAATGTTAGAACATAAAAAGCTAAAGGATTTAAGTTAGAAAAGTGAAAGAGACCTGGATGTAAAAGGTTGTTTTAGTACTATGCATTGTCCCCAAATTAAGAAATAACATACAAAAGAATTCTAAAATTAAGAGAGGAAGGGTATATACATAGGATGAAGAAGATGCAAATCTACGATTCGATATATACAAAAGAGAAGAGAAGAGAAGAGAATAGAGAATTTAAGAATGTAAGTGCCTCATACAAACCTTCAAGGAAGGTTTCCTCCAAGATATCTCACATTAAAGTGCCTTATAGACCCACAAACCTAAAAGGAAGATGTCCTCCAAGATCTCTCACATGAAGGAAATTGAGAAAAGCATCTTACAGGCTTGTGGAATTGGAAGGAGGCAATCCCCAAGATCTCTCACATGAAGGAAGCCCCAAGAAGTAAGCGCCTCACAGGCCCATAGACCTGCAAGGAAGGTATCCTCCAAGATCTCTCACATGAAGGAAACCCAAAAAAGTGCCTTACAGACTCACAAACCTGCAAGGAAGCATCCCCCAAGATCTCTCACATGGAGGAAGCCTAGGAAAGTGCCCTACAGACTTGCAGACCTATAGGGAAGGTGTCCTTCAAGATCTCTCACATGAAGGAAACCCAAAAAAGTGCCCTATAGACTCGTAGACCTACAATGAGGTATCTCCCAAGATCTCTCACATGGAGGAAACCCAAAGAAAGTTCCCTACAAACTTGAAAACCTATAGGGAAGGTGTCCTTCAAGATCTCTCACATGAAGGAAACCTCAAGAAAGTGCCCTACAAACCTACAAACCTATAGGGGAGTGACCTCCAAGATCTCTCGCATGGAGGAAGCTCAAAGGAAGCACCCTACATGCTCTTAGACCTATAGGGAGGTATCCCCCAAGATCTCTCACATGGAGGAAACCTAGGAAATCGAACTCCACAAAGTTAGGAAGTAGCTTTACAGGTGCACTTGCAAAGCAAAAGTGACCACACAGGAAAGTAAGCGGACAATCACATAGACTGTCAATAAATTGGAAGGCTTTCAAAGGGTTCCTTGGAAACCCTTGAAAATAAGAGGGGTCCACTCAAGGGACACACTATTTGAAAAGTGAGGTCTAGTTAGGTTTCCTCCAAGCTAGATGCAAATAATTTCACTTAAGAGAAAAGCTTTCAATGGGGGTCCCTCATGAAACCTTCAAAAGAAAGAGGGGTCCACTAGAGGGACACTTTGTTTGAAAGTGTATAAAGAAGAGAGGGAGTCCTTAAGAAGGAAACACATCTCCAAAATGAGTTATTGCTGCCCCCAACATACAAGGGAGGAGAACCATGCAATATATTTGGAACATGCAGGATAGAGGAAAACATCAATATCACTTGTCATGTGAAGTAAAGGCAGGTGCATCAATCAAACCAAAGTTTGATGGCACTTGAATTAAGAAGTTTTATTTTTTCCTTCAAGGCCTTACATTCACTAGTGGAATGGCTAGGCACTTGATGGTATGCACAAAAATAATGTTTTTCTTTATCATGCTTATGAAAATTCTTTCATGTAGGAGAAGGAAGATTGATTAAGCAGGAATTTAGAGGCCACAACAAAATAAACTCTTGCTTAGATAGAGGATGAGGAGTAGGAAGCAACCCTTTCTCTTATGGAGAAAAGCTTGACTACTCACAAGAAGAATATACGAAGGTAGCAGACAATGGAGGATATACATGGAGAGTATTATTTTGGAAAAGGGGAGCATACTCCTCTATGAGATTTCCATCATCCTCTTTGAAAAGACTACCAACATTAACCTCCTTAACATAAGTGCGATCATCTTCCTTAGGAGGATCAACACCAAGAATATTACAATTTGCATTCACCTTAACCTGCGATATAGAAGAATGACCATCTTTGATAGCGAGTGGGAATGATGTTATTGGAAGGTCTAAGTGGATCAAGTTGACTTTATGCTTCCCAATGAAGGATTTTGTAAATTCTAGAGAACTCTAATCATCACCAATACATGCATTCTTTTGAGAAGGAGTAGACTTAGGATTTCTTTCTTCAAAAGGATCTTCTTCAGGGACATTTATCTCAAGAGTATCCTTTTTAGTAGGTACTGCTGGAGTAAACATCGACACATTGGAAGAAACTGAAGGAATAAGAGTAGGTACAATTGAAACCTGACTGGTAGCTGCCATCTCACATAAGTGCATAACATCTAGGTCAACCTTGACTGTGACTATTTTATTATGACAAATGAACTTAATAGACTTATGCAAGGTAGACGAGATTGCACCCATAGTATGAATCCATGGTCTACCAAGAAGGTTAGATGGTAGCTTTTTTGACAGAACATATACAAGGGTAGGTATGGTAATGGGTGCAAGCTTAAAAGGTAATAATATTGTACCTAGAGCTTGTTGCCCAACATTATCGAACCCACATATAAAAACATAAGAAGCATTAAGAGAAGAAAAATGATATTAATCTTAGGAAATAGATCGATGCTACATACGTTGAGCACCAAAATGACATCAATGAGAGTATGTTTAATTCCAATTTTATTAATATTAACTATAATCATTAAGGGATCTTCTTGCTTTTGTACTTCTAGAGGTGGGAGTTCCTACAGATAGAATGTAATATTTGATGAATCCGCATGAATATAAGCTATCAACGCATCAACATTTGTCGGCCTAGTGGAAGAAGGAAAGAGGATATTTTGCAAGGCTTCTTGAAGCATAACTTGGTAAACCAGAGTAGACTAAAGCAATTCCCACAATGAGATCTTAGCCGAAGTAACTTGAAGTTGCCTGACATGATCGTAATCACTCGGTGCTTTAGTCATAGGTTTAGGTGCTTGAAGAAGGCTTGGTTGTTTATTCATTCTATTCTCATAAGTATGGGCTACTGCTCTATAAGGGGGAGCCTTAGAAAGATCAAGGGAATCACTATTAAATGGAACACCATCAATAGAACAAATCCTTTTAGGAGAAGGACTAGTTGGAGTCATGTAAATGATCAGTCTCTTAGGCCTTTGAGGGGAAACAAAGACATAGATTACATTTATAGAATCATCACAACTAGTGGAATAATTATTTGAAGACATATTATTAACATCACTCCAAACATGATCAAATGTGGAAGGAGACTTATTGTTCGCTAATGCATCATCTCTAGAGGAGAGTACATTGGGATAGATAAGATATTCATCATTCAAAAATGCAACGTCTCTGGGAGAGAGTGCATTGGAAGGTATAAGAGATTCATCATTCATGAATGCATCATATCCAAAAGAGATTGAATTGGAATGAATGAAAGGTTCATTATTCACAAATGCATCATCTCTAGAAGAGACTGCATTGGAATGAAGAGAAGGCAAAGTAACATTAAAAAAGGTATCAATGATTTCTTCTTCTTGCAACAAATTATCTTCCTAAGAAAGAGGAATTTCGTGAGAAGGATCAAAGATATCAAGTGACATGGGTAAAGCCAAGTCACCATCAAATGCATGAAATGGAACATCATTAAAATTTTGAACAAAATTAGATATTGAGCTAATAAAAGAAGATATTAAATTCATTACAATTTTTTTGGTATTTTCTATGTTTTAGTAATTCACGTTTTTGAAGGTCTTTAGAGCAGAATTTGGGGTCAGAACTTGCATCGGTCCCTAAAATTTCACTACCAAAGGAACTTGTATTTTAGGGACCAAATTATTTCTTTAGGAGACCTTTCTAATGGTGCAAACGGTTCTGAATTTCGAGCACCGAGTCAAAATTTATGACCCTGCCAAGTAGGGGTAAATAAATTCCTAGTTTTTTGAAAAGTACCCTCTTCACGTCAGGTTCACCAAAATGTAGAGAAGGGGGATTCACTACTCATGAGTTCTGTTTATTTAGAGAGCCTCACAGGGTGAACTACCCTAAAATACCACAAGGAACAATGGCAAGAGTTTTAGAATTTGAAAGAGCAGGTCACAAAGGTTTTTGGACAAACTATCAAGCTCTCGACCAAAGGATGGTAGAGCAGAATATAGACAACAGTACGGCACACTGGTGTCCTAAAGGTGCACTGGCATCTTGTACAGACCAGAGAATGAGTTTATCATAGGAAAACAATAGAATGACTACTTCTACCCTGATTGTTAAGAATTTACAGAATGTGATAAAGAGACAAAATATAATAGGAATGAAACATAGTAAAGTACAAATGATAAAGATAAGGAGAAGAAAGTTAAGAAGATGCACACAACCATGAAAGTGATGAAGCCTCCAACATGTGAATGTCTTCAATACCCATGTCTGTAAGATCTAGAGAAAGTGTTGGGGTTGTATAGGGGTTTGCCTCAGTCAAACCCCTATTTAGATGTTCCCACCTCCATGGACAACCAGATAGAAAAAGAGTGTAATTGAAATGGAATAAGCATTTGGTGAAAGAAAAACCCGCTTAGGATTAGAATCCACACCACCAAGTGTGAGTGATAAAAGAAACCCCTGCTCGAGGAACAAAACTCGTATCACAAAAGAGGTGATAAAAGAAATCCCCACTCAAGGAGGAGAACCTATATCATGAAGTAAATATGCAATAGATAAGGGATATGGAATCCTAGGATGCTTGTGAGCTCGAAGTAAAGGAGATGGAGCTACAAGAGCTAAGAGTGTTGCAAAAGGGTGTTGTAAAAGTTTGAGAGAGCTTGAAGCTGCTGTAACAAGCTATTTTGAGCTGTGTAAGGGTTGGAGTGTAGAAGGATAGATCCAAAGATGGAGTGAAGTTGGAATTAGAAAAGTCCCCCCAAATGAAGTGAAAAGACTGCTTTTAAGGAGGGAAAAGAAGCTTCCTGGATGGTTACTAGGAATCTTGAGCCGTTACCACCAATAAAATTAGATGACAAGTGGAAAAAATGCTTGGAAATGGTCATCTGAGTGTTGAAACATCATAGGATGCTAGTGTGGTGCGCTAGTGTGCAAACACATCATGCTACAAAATGATGAGAATGTGAAAATCCCAAAGTTCGATGTAAAGTTGATACACGAAGGGTAGTTGCTGAAAAGGGGTTTTTGAGCATCCTGAGAGGGAAAAAGGTTGATGCAAGGGCTAAAATGAGCCTACTCAAGATGCTAATTGAGTGGACACTAAAGTGAATGCAAGAATGTGTGTAAAATTGCAAGGGGTACAATTTTATGACTATACAATATGTAGCATTGATCTATTGCCTAAAATTAATATTGATCAATCTTCTCTTAATGCTTATGTTGTTGTTATTCATGGGTTCGATAATGTTATTCGACAAGCCCTAGGCATGATAGTCTTTCCTTTGAGGTTGGGACCCATTACTGTACCTACCCTTGTATATGTTATGTCAGAAAAATTACCATATAACCTTCTTCTTGGTATACTGTGGATTCATGCTATGGGTGTAGTCCCATCTACCTTGCATAAATCTATTAAGTTTATTTGCAATAATAAAGTAGTCACACTCAAGGCTATCCCTGAGGTTATGCACTTATGTGAGATGGCAGCTATTGGTTAGGTTTTGGTTGTGCCTACTCTTATTCCTTCAGTGTCTCCCAATGTGTCGATGTTTACTCCAGTAGTACCTACTACAAAGGATACTCTTGAGATAAATGTTCCTGAGGAAGATCCTTCTGAAGCAAGAAATATTAAGTCTGCTCCTTCTACCTCTTCTCAAAGGAATGCATGTCTTGGTGATGATTGGGGTCTGTATAATTTATGAAATCCTTCAATGGAGAATGTAAAGTCACATTGACTCATTTAGACCTTTCGATAACATCATCTAAACCCACTATCAAAGGTGGTCATTCTTTTGTATCGTAAAATAAGGTGAATGCAAATTGTAATGTTCTTAGTGTTGATCCTCCTTCTAAGGAAGATGATCACTCTTATGTTAAAGAGGTTAATGTTGGTAATCCTGCCAGGAAAGATGATGGTGATCTCATAGAGGAGTATGATCCTTGTTGCCAGCATAATACTCTTCATATAGATCCACCATTTCCTGCTACCTTCATATCTTCTTCTTGTGAGCAATCCAAATTTTCTCCACAAGAGAAAGGTTTTCTTCCTGCTCCTCATTCTTTATCTAAGCAAGAGAATATTTTGTTGCAACTTCTAAAAGCCCACTCAGTTACTCTTCCTTCTCCTACACGCAAGAAATTTCATAAGCATGATAAAGAAAAACATTTGTTTCGTGCATACCATCAAGTGCCTGGTCATTCCACTAGTGAATGTAAGGCCTTGAATGATAAAATACAAAAAAATTGTGATTTTGGTGTCATCAAACTCCTATTTGATTGATACACCCACCTTTTCTTTGCATGAAAAGTGATATTGAGGTTTACCTCTATCTTGCATGTCCTAAGTATCTTGCATGGTTCTCCTCCCCTATATGCTGGGGATAGTGATAACTTGTTCTTGAGATGTGCGCCCTTCTTAAGGACCCCCATCTCTTCTCTATGACTTTCAAACAAAGTGTCCCTTGAGTGGACCCCTATTTCTTTTGAAGGGTTCCCGAGGGAGCTCTTTGAAAGATTTTATCTCAAATGAATTCTATGGCATCTAGTTTTGGGGCAACCTGACTAGACCTATTTCATATCTTTGCATCTAGCTTGGGGGTAGCCTGACTAGACCTCACTTTTCAAAAAGTGTGTCCCTTGAGTGGACCCCCTCTTCTTTTGAAGGGTTCTTGAGGGACCCCTTTGAAAGATTTCCAATCTATTGACGGTCTATGTGATTGTATGCTTACTTGCCTATGTGGCCGCTTTCGCTTTGTAGGTGTGCCTGTGAAGCTACTTTCTAACTTTGTGGTGTCCCCTTCCTTTGGTTTCCTCCATGTGAGAGATCTTAGGGGATACTTCCCTGTAGGTTTGTGGGTTTGTAGGGCACTTTCTTGACTTCCTCCATGTGAGAGATCTTGGGGGATGCTTCCTTGTAGGTCCATGGGTCTGTAAGGTTCTTTTCTTAGTTTCCTTCATGTGAGAGATCTTGGAGGACACCTTCCTTGCAATTTTTTGGGCCTGTGAGGTGCTTACATTCTTAAACTCTCTCTTCTCTTCTCTCTTGTATATACCTTATTGAAGATCTACATCTTATTCATCCTGAGTATATACCCTTCTCTTCATTCTAGAATTCTTCTGTGTTATTGTTCTTAATTTGGGGATGATGCATAGTACTGAGACAACCTTTTACATTGAGGTCTCTTTCACTTTGCTGACTCAAATCCTTTAGTTTTTTTTGTGCTAACATTGTTATCTAGTGCAGGTTTCTCTTATCTAATACATTTTTTTTGCAAGTCTTCAGCCTAGGGCATGCTTCTATGGTTCAAAGATCTTTTTGCTTCCTCTACAGTATTCTTTTGGCATATGATGTTATTTATGTTTAGTAGATTTCCTTTAGCATGCATATTAGCATAGAATAATATGCCCGCTAAAGTGGGGGAAAAATGTACAGTCGTAAAATTACACCCCTTACAATTTCACATACATTTTTGAATCCACTTTGGTTTCTACTCCCCTAGAACTTGTGTAGGCTCATTTTATCCCCTACATCAACTTTCCGCTTCTTCCATTTTTGTTGTTTTGTAGTGTGATGTGTTTGAACACTAGCATGCCATGTGGATTTCTGCGTGCCGGGTTAGCATCCCGCAACATTTCAACACTCAAAAAACTATCTCCGAGCATGCTTGCCACTTGTCTTCACCTTTTTCTGGTGGTAATGGCTCGAGACGCCTTGCAACAACTAAAGAAGCTTCTTTTCCCTCCTTAAAAGCAGTCTTTTCAATCCATTTGCTCTCTCTAAGTTCTTCCATTCCAACTCTTCCTCTGCTCTAACTTCCTCTAGCTCCATTCTTCTAAGTTCCTCTAACTTCTTCTAGCTTCTTCTCCTTAGCTTCTTTCTCAAGCACTCTACCATCTTTCTCTTGCTTACACAACTCTTTTATTTGTCACAACAACTTCAAGCTCTCTTGGCACCTCCCTGTGCAACACTCTCAAGCTTTCTTAGCCACACTCTTTGTAGCCCTCTTAGCTCTCATGTCTATCTCCCTTGTCTTATTCTTGTGAGCATCTTGGGATTCTTCACATCCTCTATCTATTGCATCTGCATATTGTGATACAGGTTCTCCTCCTTGAGCGAGGATTGCTTTTATCATCTCTTTTGTGATATGGGTTCTCCTCCTTAAGTGGGGTTTGTTTTTATTACTCATACTTGGTAGTGCAGGTTCTACTCCTAAAGTGGATTTTTCTTTCACCACACGCTTTGTTCATTTATCTCTTCCTCTATCTTTCTGGCTATCTGTGGAGGTGGGAACACCAAAATAGGGGTTTGATTGAGGCAAACCCCTATATAGCCCCAACAATTTCTCCATATATTACACATGTAGGTATTGAAGAAATTCACATGCCTGAGGTTTCATCACTTGTGTGGTTGTAAGCATTTCCTTTCTTCTTCTTATCTTTATCAGTTTTGTTTCACTTTATTTCAATTCCATTACATTTTGTTGCTTTCTCACATTGTAAGATTTCTTAGAAATTAGAGTAGAAGCAACCACTTTGTCATTTTATGTGATAAAATCACTTTCTGGTTCGTATGAGATGCCAGCATGCTGCGCTACCATCCGTATCCCATGCTAATGTCCTTAGGTCGAGAGCTTGTTAGTTTGTCATGAAAATCTCTATGACCTGCTCTTTCCAATTTTGATACTCTCGCTGCTGTTCCTTGAGGTGGTTTAGGGAAGCTCACCCCATGAGGCTCTCTGAGTGAAGAGAACTCATGAGTAGCGAACCCCCCTTCTCTACACAAGGTATACAACCGACACACTATGAGGGAAACCTTCAAAACAATTAGTCCCAACAACAAGGTGTACCACCAACACACTACCAGGGTAACCTTCAAAACAAAAAAAAATCAAAACAACTTTGGATTATTCCTTCAATCAAAATCCTAAGATATCAACATTTGCTTGAACCTCAAATCTAGTTCAAGTAAATTTCTCGCAACATATCCTCTAAAAAAAAAAGTGGAATATCAATCCAAGTTATCAACATTGTTTAAATCCCAAAAACATGTTATTTTTTGAGTCAACACCAGTCAAACTATGTGGTATTTGCATGTAAAAAATAGACAAGGCTTATTTTTGATTAGTCCTTGAGGCCCTAGGTTAGTCCCTTTAGGTTTCTATTATGCTTTCGTTCAACTTAGTCAAAAATTTCAAAATCCAAAAATATTAAAAAAAAAGAAAAGAAAAGATCAAAACATGTTCTTATCAAACCAAGCAAATTACAAACCTTTGCATAGATAATATAGTAGATATGTCATAATCCTATAACATCTAGGACATCCCACTCACGCTCTTGAAAACTAGTAATCAAATAAAAAAACTAGCATGTTCGTCACTCTCTTGAGTAAAGCAGTTTGAGATCTGCTTGCAAACATTGAACCCATGATGATAAAAATTTGTTACCAAAGAACACAAAACAAGCCTAAGATTATGAACAAGCTAGCTCAAACTTTCGAAAATAGAAAAAGTGGTTACTTTTTTGAAAAAAGTGATAAATAAATTTGATAGCGAACCTATTTTTGACAAAAGCGATAAATAAACTCAAAAGCGACAAAGATGACAAAAGTGAGAAAGTTTCTCAAGAGAAAAAAATTGTCACAATGGCATCCATTTAACTTGGAAAAAGAAAAGACAAAAGAAAAGATTTTAAACAAAGGAAAAAATCCAAAGTGAAAAAGAATATCAAAAGCGAACATCTTAGACAAAAGAAACAAAAGCGAGCAAAAAAACAAGCAAAAGTGACACAATCAAAAACTTCAAAAGTGGCAAGAATGATTCAAAAGCGTGAAAATCACAAACCAACTGCTTTTGCCTAATTTTTTTTTAAGCATTTATTACTCAAAAATGAAAAAAACAAAAATATTCAAATATCTTGAAAACACCAAAAATAGTGTCAGATAACATCAAAAAGCACAAAAACATTTGAAAAATATCAAAAATACTATCTCTCTCATTGCCTATCTGTAATAAAAATATCCATGATAAAAAAATTGTCATCCTCACCCTTTGATAAAACAAACAAACAAACAAAGCAACATAAAAAGATAGAAATTTCAAGCAAACAATCGCAAAGATTTGATCGAAAATAGACAAAAACAATGCCAAAGTATTGACTACATATCTTTTGAAATTTCACCAACAACATCCTAAGATATGTCTTAATGAATCCATTCCTACGATAGACATGATCAACACTAGATAATAGCCCCACCTCAAACAGATATGGCAAGTGATACTGCAACATTGTTTTATCTTTTTATAGTCTTATTTTTTTGATTTATTTTATTGACTCATTCCCAAGATCTCTTGAGGATGTCCATAAGGATTTAGAGAGGAAGGAATGGGGGAAATTGAGCATCATTTTTGTTTACTTTGTTTGTTGGATATTTTTGTGATACTACCATGGAAAATACTTGCTTTGTTTTGTGTGTGGAAGTCATTTTGGAGCATTTCGTGTAGTAGTGGCATGTTAGGTTCTTAATACCTCTTGTGTTACTGGTCCAACATGTTTTAAAGCTTCTCACCCATACACTCTAATAGGGTTTCCATATGTCTAGTATGAGAAATAATACTCCTTGTTTGTAGAGTCAAAGTCCATGCAATAAATACAAAGCCGCCTTGGTCATTAATACTCTGGTGCATCGTATCTATTTGCTACATTAATAAAGATTGTTGAAAATGTGAAGTCTCCAAGAAAATCAAAAGAAACTCATTAATGACTAACAACATCAACTATTATTCACTTCTTATTAACATTTTCTTCTTGTCATTGTTTCTTTTGTCAGTCCTTGCACTTACATGCACCACATTTGCTTATCATAAAATTTGGTTAATTATCCACAATTTTCACCAAATATATCGAGGGGGCACCATGCATGCTATTCCATATGGGGCATAGTGGGGCAACTCTAGGGAATATTGGGGCAACTTTTCAGTAGGAATTTTTTATTTTTCTTTGACACAATGCTCAAAATTGCACTGTATCAAAGAGGGAAAAATGTAAACACCTAAAATTGTTTAGACTGGAAAACAAACACTATTCAACTAACTCTCACTCTTTTGATTAAATAATACATAATTATTTAATTATTATCATTTCTCATATTAAAAGTCTATTAATTAAGTGATTTAACATTATTTAATTAATTCATCCTCAAATCAACATTTCACATCATTTACATCCAAAAACCCTAATTTCCTCTATTTATTGAATAATATCACATTATTTAATTAATTCAAATTTTCATCACTTTTGACCAATTAAATAAATTTTATTTATTTAATAAAGTCCTAATCTAACTTTATTCCTCTTGATTAATTAAATAATGTCAATTATTGAATTATGTCGCTAATTCACTTTATTCCCCTAAGCCAATTGAATTATTAAAGCTCAATGATTTAATTTATTACTTTCCCTCCAAAAAAATGAATAATCGAATTTAATTATTCAAAACATCATCAAAAATCAAAACAAACAAATGCAACTTTGTTTGCAGAAGTCAAATTTTATTTGCACATTAAACTCCAAAGAGGATTAATTAATTAAATCAATTGATCAAATATCTTTGCCCACTTTCATGATTGAGAAAATTGCTCCAACATAATTTTCTTAGTCCCATTAAAGGCTCAAATTGATTTTCATGAATTTCATGAATTGCTCCACCTATTTCCTCAATTTCATTGAAGGCTCAAATTGATCTCATCAATTTCACAAATCACTCAATAAGATTTCTTCAATCACACTAATTACATAATCAATTTGCAGATATTATGCCCACATAAATCCTCTCAACATATTTTGATTGTTGATCAAGATATTCTACTATACGATCTTGATCCTTCATTTGAAATCACAAATTTTATATAACAAACCTCTTTCCTCACAAAAAAGGATTGAAGAATCAATAAAGTTTACACAATGAAGTAATGTAGAGATCATAATCTACATTGAAAAAGTTTCAACCAACATCTTCAATCAAACACACACGTTCTTCAAGCTCTCGCATGCACAATGGGGGTTTCACATTGATATGAACAACTCGACACATCTTCACGAACACACTCTGACATGGGATGGTAAAATTTCTTTTGTTTTTGAATTCATTATGATATGATCGGATTTCATTATTTATTTTCTATAGCTTAGAAAGCTTCATTTCATGAGTAATGGGCATAGATCTTGATTTTTGTTTTTGATTTAGATTAGTTTCTATTCACTTCAATTAGCTTGTTTATACTTATGGGTTTCCCCCTTACACACCTAGTTATTGATATAGACACTTAAAATTGTCCTGAATGATATTACACACTTAAATCTAGTCACTAACATCATTTCATCCTAAAATTCTTCTTCTTTCCGCCTATTTAATTAAATAAGCCTAGTTATTTAGTTAAATTCATCATTTTCATCTATTAATCTAATTAATTTAATTAAGTTAATTCACCCCCTTTCACATTCAACCTTTCATCCTGTTTTAATTGAATAATGAAAATTATTTCATTTAAACACCTTATGTCCTCTCATTTCATTAAATAGTATTAATTATTTAATTAAATTTCATTTAAACCCCTTTTCATTAAATAACTAATTATTTAATGATAATCCTCATATTCCTCAACTTGCACAATTAAAACTTAGTTTTAATTTACTAATTACTAATTTTCCTCACCCAACCACTTGCATAGGGAATATTCCAAAGGAACATTCTTCTATTTGGCTCCAAAAATGAAATATTTTTTCCTAACACTCTTTGTAACAAACTTTGAAAGTGTGTTTGTTTGAAGCATTGTGAGCCCTTGATGGTTTCTTTGATCCATGTGATCTTTGATTCTCATCTATTGATGAGAATCCTTGATCCATGTCTTCACCCTTGATTCCATCTTGACCATTGATTAATCCTTTTCATCTTGACCCTTGATTCTTCATTTTCTCTCCTATAAATACCTCACATTTTGGAGAGAAATGGATCCAATTCCATCAAAGAAAAGTTATGTTGCTCATTTGAATACTATCTTTATTCATTCTTACATCCATTATCAAGATTTTTCATCTTTTTTCATCCACCCATAGCATAGTTTTATCAATTTTAGCTAAGTTTTTCAACAATGGAGTTTGATTTAGATGCTCATTTTATGCAAGGGATTATGAAAGGGTTGTTATTCCATAAATACAACACCACTCCCCCAATGGGATAAGGTTTGGAGTTCTAGATTAGGTTTCTTTTACGCTTTCATGTTTATTTCATGCTTAGTTTAATGGTTTGTTGGATTTTTTGAAGCTTTCAAACATCTCATTGCGATTGTATCTTAGGGGGTTAAATGTGGCTTGAATTCATTAGGATATGGTGTGTTTATCTCATACTATGATTACAATCATAGCTAGTTCTGGGAAACCTGCTTAGTCCTCTAATTGTTTCCCTCACTCTCATTAGGTACTTAGTTCAAACTAGATGCTTTGCCACCCTTATTCCCTAGTCACACTTCCATGAAGTGTGAACCACATTGTATACGAAGCATTCAAGGAGCTTAGCGCTATGAAAATGGACATAACTCATAAACTTTTCTCCAATAATCTTTCAGAGCACACCTTCTTCCACATCACTCTGGACTAAGAATACATCTCTTAGCTGGTCTGTCATTAATCTATGGAATAGATTACACTCTATATCCTCAATCATGGAAAATTTGTTTATGGAGGAAGCATCACTCTTAATGCTCGCTATCTCTAGGAATGGAATTTAAATTGTGAGAATGAAGTTCATTTTCAATGAATTTATAGAAATTAAGTGGCATACCTAAGTTGGAGATTTCCTTGGGACTAGGTGAATGCAAGGACAATGATATGGCTCGAAGATTAAATGTCAATGTGACAAGATTTATTACAAACCTTAGCTTAGCTATTTCAAATTTCAAGTTTCCCTTTCATCTAGACGGTTCACATATATAAGGTTAGGAGGATATACATATTTCATTTAATACATGATTTGAGAATTACACCATTTGCATGTATGTCAGACCACGAGGCAAGATTTCAAGCAAGAAACACTTTAGTTGACTATCAAAATCATATCAAAAAGGAAATGTAATGATGATTATTATTAATCATTAATATTCTTCATTTATTAGCCTCTCTAAGTGGGGGATTAGTTGGAAAGAAACCACCACTTGATCCAATGACCATTACTTTAACTACCAAGATCCAAGGTTAGGGTTTTCTTATAAAATGTATTCTGAGTGACTCAAGAAGGGTTTGATTTTATTTCGAAGTGCATTGTGATGCAATAAAGGGAAGAAGGAACAATTTTAGAGTTGTATCTATGATTTCATATTATTCTTAATCTTTGAATTAAGAATTATGGATATAATGTGTTATTGAATAAGGTTTGTTGGCTAAAAACAACAATTGAGATTTATTCTCCATCCAAAATGATTTCTTGGCATTGTGTTAATTTATTTGTTATTAAGATCAATTCCTTGGTATTACATTCATTCAATATTATTTTCTTGAGTCTTTGTTCTTAGGCGTTAATGGGTCCTTTCGGTCCGTCACACTAATTTCATACTTATGAGTTTAGTGTTTGATTGCCTTTCTCCACTTTCTAGTCAAAAGTGAACTTTGTAAAAGATAGTATTAATTCAGAGGGAGTTGTACCTTGATAATAATTTAGAGGAAAATCACAAATGAATTTGTGATCTTTTTGGAGTTGTTGGTAATATTGGCCTTTATAATTTGGGCTACAAAGTTGTTGTCATAAGGTTATAATAAAGAACAATTCATTCACTAACAAAGTTTTGGTGACTCTGCTAAGGAAACATCTAGTAGAATTTTTAAAGGGTTGCCTCTTGGTCATGTAGTAAAATGGTGCTTCCACATGAGAATGTCTTCCCTATGATATAGTCAGATCTAGATTGCATGCAAGTTGAACATGAGGATATCATTTCTTAGTTGAAAACCTTGCCTGAAGATATAGAAGGAATGTCACAAACTACATGAGATTAAACTTTGTACTTGAGGAAGAAGAAGAACGAGCTCAATGATTGTCGAGAAGGGTAGTGGAATGACCTCCAAGAATGGAATTTGTGTATTATGATAACCGACCTCCTCATCAAAATTAGCATCCAAACCCTCCTCTAGCTTGATCCCCGCCTATAAATTGTCCTGAAGGTGTTACTTTTTTCTTTTCTCTTTGAATGGAGTTGGAAACTCTAAAAATTTATGGGTTTTGTTGTTTCAAATTCTTGGAAAACCATCTTGGATTTTAAGCCCTACCTCAATACAATGACTTACCATGTGGTTCAAGAAAGAACTTCCTAGAATTTTCTGGCAAAAATTTACAAGATCATGAGGAACATATTTTGGCCTTAATCATCATGAGTGGGATCCTAAGAATTTAAGAAGAGAATGTTTTTGTGAGATTGTTTGTTGACAACCTTACTAAAAGTGCAACAAAATCATTTAGGAATCTAGGAAGAGGGTGTATAACTAGTTGGGATATTTTTGGACAAGTTTCTTGGTCATTATAAATATATGGTTGATATTAATTCTTTGCTACATCAGTTTTTCAAGATTGTAAAAAAGGAAAAAGAATCTATCTAGGATTTCATTGATCATTTCAATCAGGACCTTCAATGGATTCCTTCACTTAAACAACCAAGTAATAAAATTCAATTCTATATATTTATATCTGCTTTGCACCTTGAATTTCAATTAATTTTAAAAAGAGCTAAAGTCTATGGGATTGAACAAGCATAATTGGAAGTAGTCAATACTGAGGATGATCTAATCACATCTAGGTTATGGAAGAAATATTGTGTTAAGGAATCTATTCTAGTTCATGAAATACCCAAAAGCAAGTTCTTGAGACCTCAATTTACATTAAATTATTCTTATCCCATCGCCGAAAATTCAAACCTCATAGTTTTTAGTCCTGAACATTTCATGGAACATAAAAGGATGAGTGAGGAAAATTAAAATCAAATCTAGAATGCTCAAGTATATAGTCTGGATTCCATTGGAATAGAAGAAGATCCTAGTTCAACAAGTGAAGAAGAAGATTCATCTCCTTAGGGAAAACATAGTTCTGCAATACACTCTATTTTTCTTGGTACCTTTGTTTTAATATGAATGCTCAATATTCTGATGGGAGACATCAGTTACCAGACTCCCTTATGTGTTCTTGAATATGGAGTTTTTACTTTTGAGGATATTAGTACAAAATCTCTAGACATAATAAATGAAGAAGAGTATAATTTGTGCATTGAAAATAAAGCTATCATAGGGCTCATAGGTAGTATGAAATATAGTTTAGGCATGGGTATTAATCTTACTTGGGAATGGTGTTGTGAGAATGATCTCTATGATAGGGAGAAATATGAAGTGAAGTGGTGCAAAATTTCAAATCCCCTATTCACTTTTGATGAATCCTATGAAGTAAGAAGTAACCCCCTTATTGAATACTTGGATTTTTACCTTTATAACGTTATGGTAAGTGAATTTATCTGTTGTAAGGATGTGGATAGGGAAAATAATGATAAATCGATAGAAAAATGGAACACTATAATATCCCTCATAAACATTTTTAATATGCAATTAAATTTTTTCTCAAAAACCCATAAAAAGAGAAATAAGGTGTAATGAAAAATCAACTATATTCTTCAAATTTAACATAAAAAATTGTGCCAAGGGAAAAATCATGACTTTCTACTATTATTACAAGTTTACTACATTATTTTTCTATTCATGACAAAAAAAAACAACCCAAAACCCTAGTACAATTTGCACAATGAGAAAGGGCAAACAAACCCATAAATTGCAACCAAAATGTTGTATCTTCTATCACAAAATCACCAACACTCTAAATAAAGTCTGGGAAGCATAAATACATGAATAAAATCTGATAACAACAACAATCCAAAACTATTCCAAAATGTGAGCACTCAAAAACACAAACCCTGCCAACTCAACCAAAAATCCACATAAAACCCATCTTTTAGCACCAATGCAACTCCTATGTGAATTCACAATTGTAGAACCTCAGAGCCACTGTCCTTGAGTCCAAATATCATTGGTTTTATAGCCTTATATATTATCCCTACAATGGTTTATCAACCTTTGCAGGAGAACTACAACCTGTGAATAGAGAAAACAAACATAAAACTCAAACCAAACTGCCAAAAAAAGTAATAAAGGATGCCAAACCTTGCAGCCCCAAATACCAATGCCTAGAATGATTGGTTTATATGTCGAGACTTGTAAATCCTCAATCCAAGTTTTGAAAGAAAAAAATCATTCATCTAGAAGAAGTTGTACAAGAAGAAACCTCAACTTGCACCACTACCAGTGCCAAAAAAACAAAAATAATCTTCCCCAAGAAGTCACATCCATACTTGAATTAATAATTTATTTCAAACATATTTAATATTCTCCCTAAAAATAATTAATTTAATAATCTTGAATAATGAACCTTTTCCCAATTAAATTGTTAAATTCAAATTTGCTTTTTTCATGACATCGGGCTTGCTAAAAACAAAAAGTTTCTAAAATTAGAAAGGGGACATGATAAGTCCTCCCTCCCAAAGATTACTTGTCCTCAAGAAATGTAAGTTTGGATGATTAAGAACCTATGAACCTTCCCATGTTGCATCCTCAATAGGAAAATCCTTCCACTTGAGTAAGTGTTCAGTGATGCTTCTATTTCGTAACTTCTCCCTTGTTTCCAAAATCTCCTTAGGTACTAGGATCGGTCTCCCATCATCATCAAGAGGTGGCATAATAGGATAAGTCACAAATTTCTGCCCTACAACCTTCTTCAAGCATGAGACATGGAAAACATTGTGTATCTTGCAGCCTTGTGGTAGCTCCAACTCATATGCAACCTCCCCAAATTTTTTGGTGACTTTACAGGGTCCATAAAATTTTAGTTTGAGTTGTTGAAATGATGTATGCACAATGTCCTTGAAGCTGCAGTCTTCAATGAAGGATATTTTCTAAGAAAATATTCACCCACATAGAAAGTGTTGCAACAATGGCATTCAAATAAATATTATCTGATTGATCTAAAATATATTTACAAATGTACATATGCCTTGATTATATAGGCATGAGAGAAATATAGAATGCACTATGATGTTGCCAAGTGTCTTAATCACACAACATGTGACAACATGTAAACCCTAACAACCTACCTAGGGAATGATGAAGTGTTAGAGATAAGTTCTAGAGGATTTCTAGAAGAAATCTTATCTCCTACAAACATGGAAAGGGGAATTATTATTTATGATTTTCTAATGATGCAACCTAGGACTTAATTAATTAGATAAAAGACCTAAGTTAACTTATGCTAGTGTAATTAGATAATTAATTACATCAACACCCCCCATAAGTGCAACTTAGGGAGGAAATTATTATGCAATGCAGATGATGGATGATGGGTCCTAGAAACATGATGGCTATATTAGGTACCTATTTACAAATGATATGAAAATGCAACTAATCTACCAAAAATGGAGAAAAGGGGAAAACCCAGTGGGAAGAAAACCCCTCTCCAAAAATGAGATGAAATGAAAAAAAGTGATAAAGGATGGGAAGGATGCAGGACTCCCAAATACCCCCCAGGTACACCATCAATCACATGGATCCAATACAATCAATAACCCCCCCATAGGAGGGAAATAAAGAGACTATATAGCCCCCCTAGAACATGAGATCACCTACAAAAATGGTAAGTTTATGTAGAAAAAACATGATCCAATGTCGAAAAACAACTTGTCTCCCTTTCAGAAGAAACAAAACCAAGTGCAAGTGTAGAGGTGATTCCCATTCTAGATAGGAATTAAAGGAAGGTAGGATGAATATAGATGATGTATTTGAAAACTTCTCATGTGCCTCCTTTTTCATTGAAGATGAAGATGTCACAATCAACTTAGGTACATGCCCAAACAATGAAGAAGGTGACAAACCAAGACTATGCAAAAAATGATGCTGAATAAGATCCAAAGACAACAATACAATGATCCTTTCATTGAAGGAATAGATGGAGACTAGATTCCCAAAATGAAGTGTCCTCAAAACAACTGAATAAAGTTTGAAGCAAAAAAGGTGTCCAAACTGCATGTCTCCCACTAGGAAGAAACAAATTCAATGGCATATGCTGAAGAAACTCCAAATCCTGAATGGAATGGGATGGAAGAAGTTTGATACATGAAATCTCTGAAGAGAAACCAAGTGCCTCCAAGATAGTCTCTAGATCCCCAAGTAAGGTTGAGACAAAAGGATGAGGAGACTCAAGAAAACTCTCCAAAGGTGGATTTGAATAGAGGAGTGATATCCCCTCAATAATTTCCTCCAAACCTATATAAGTAGCCAAGTCAACAATCCCTAAAATAAAGTCATCATGTAATGTCAAGTCTAGAAAACTTAATGTGTCCTGATGAATGGAGATGATGGAAGCCTCAAACAATGACTCTAGACAAGGAATCATTGAATGTGAAGGGATACCAATAGTATTTGATGGAGAAGAAGGAACATTTGAAGAAACATTTTCAACCTCTTTGAAAGATTCAAGGAAATCCAAACAAACAACCTCCTACACAACAATACCATCACGTAGTACCAGATTTGAAGAATGAAGAATCAACTAAAATTTTGAAATAGGATCATCGATGAATGGTGGAGTATCAAAATCTCCATATAGCTCCCAAATCTTAATCCAAAGAATGTGAGGATAGTTACGATGATCAATAGCTTTCAAAACATCATCAACAACATGCATGACAATAAGCCTTAGAACATCATACATTCGACAATTCCAATCAAATTTCTGGATACAATTATTAGGAGGGGGAATCAAACCATACAAATGTGGCAACAAATGAAAGGATTGAAGATGATTGATGATGCAATCTCTCCAATACAGATAGTTTCCCTTTCCCAACATGATCAATGAAGGATGACAAGAAAAAAACATAACAAAATATGACTAAATCTCCAATAATATAAAGATATTGACCTTTAATAGAAACTAGAAGCTTCTAAAGGTCATATGCAATTGAAAAGATGCCTCTGAAATCAAGAAATTCTTCTTCAAGCTCCAGGATGTCCAAGGAATAAGGAAAATGTACCACATTGCAAAAACCAAAAATAGATATGTGGAGATGAAACTGAAAGAAGTGATTGGACTGATGAAAAAATCTATGAAATACCTTCTTAATGCCACTAGAATCACCAAATTTTGACAATTTGATGCCAAGCTATTGGCTATTGAGTCTAAAAATGGAGGGTTGACTTCAGCTGAATTGAACTTTTGATAGTAGCAAAATACTAAAAAATAGAGTGCACCACTGGAAGGTGCTCTGAATCCTCTTTCTGATGGTATCTCATTTGAGGATTTTAGACACTATGGTGTGAGGATATGGCCTTCCAAAAAAAAACTATTTTTTTGGAGATGTAGGCTAATTAGGTGCAAAAATAAAGCACCCTAGGCTTAAAAAAAAGCCCCTGGTTGTTGATATGACCAGGGGGAAAACTAGCAGTTTTAAAAATCCCGCCAGATTGGGCGACATTGGGGTGGCGATCTAGTGGCAGTGTTGGTGGCGCAAATGGAAAATTGGCAGCCCCACTCAAAGTCTAGTGCCAGCCTCGATCATGAATAGGACTAGGGTCCCCGGTGGTGGGTTCTATTAGTGTGCTTAGTGGATGGATGCTGGGACAAACACCGGTGACAAAGAGATGGGAGTGGTGGCTGGAGCACGGTGATAGTCGATGACATTGACCGATGTGATGGATGTTGCCGAAGTTTACAGACGATCATAAGCAAATTGACAAGGGACTTTTTGAATATTGCCAATAAATAAAAATTAGAAAAAGAGAAGGATTTAAATGCTGATAAAAATAAATATAAAGTTTGCAGAATAAATATTATGATTCTAAGCAATGAAGAAATATTAAGCTGAAGACTATAGTCAATGAAAAAAAATTTAACCCTA